>VMDR010033150.1:0-11456 GCA_007922815.1 Macrotus californicus
AAACTATAACCTGGAGATTTTTCACAGCTGTAGGGCTATTATGGTAAGAACAGAAATACAATTCTTACATCTTACTTATTCTTTCCAGAGATTGTTCAATATATTTTAGCATATGTATCCAAGAATTTAGAGCCCCAGGGCTCAGTGCTCAAGTTGATAACTGTGTACCTATTCACCCTGAATGATTTTACTGAAGAGGTTTCAAAAAGAAAACACTTTAATCTAACTTTAGAAAGTGTGACAAATAAAAAAGGATCTCCGAGACACCCAGTGCAGCTTATCTCAGCTTCCCACCTTACACTACATTTACCGAACTTGCTAATGCGTGTGCCAGCCAGGTCTCATCCCAGAAGAAAGAACAAGCACGATGATTGAAATGAAACAAGGAGTGATAATAAAAATGTGAAGATAAGTGGAAGTAATTCTATTAAAGAGAAGCTTGATGTGTAAAAAAAATAGAGAAGTGCCAGCTTTTTAGAAGGAATAAATATATTATGAAGGTGGGTGGTTACAACAGATTAAAGAGAAACTCAAGGAGCATAATTGAATAGAAACAAAAAGGCAAAGTAAAAATTAACCACAGACAGAGACTCTGTTTTCATGCACATAATTAGCCTGGAGGTTCTGGTGGGACAGAGAAATGAGGATAAAAAGACATCTTTAATAAAAAATGAGGAAAATTACGTTTATCCAAATACCAGATGACAAAACCAGTAAGCACGTGGCTTGCCTTACATCCAGGATTCCCAGCAACACAGGTAGGCCAGGATGAGAAAAGGAAACATCCTCTAAAAGGCCTTACACACACACACACACACACACACACACACAGGAGGGGAGCCAGATCAATGAATGTGCGTACCCTTGAAGGCGGTTGCCTAGACTGGTTCCTTGTCCCAGTCACCGTTCATCTTCTAACCCTGTTCCCTTCCTCATTCCACTTCTGTCTACCCTTACACAAACTAGTTTAAATTTGAAAAATGTGCCCATGTTCAGGAAGATTTGTTCAAACCTATCATTGCCACAACGTTTTTTAGAAAATTAAGCAGCAGATTTCGTTAATGAGTTAGAATGAAGGAACAATATCAACACTGACAGGTATCCATCTGTCTGCCAGTCTTCTTTCCAACTTCAAAAAAAGTGATATCATAATTCAAAGATTACTGAATTTGGAGTAACTGAAAAGTAATTTAAGTTTTCAGATATAAAAATAGAGGGTTATTTTCTAACAAAGTTAATTTCATCATTAGGTTAGAATTTATATATGTGTGTGTATGTATATATACAGATATATATGTCAGATGTTCATCGATAGTACGGTAAGTTAAAATTCATGTATTTACAGACTGTCTTCAAATGCAGGCAACAGGGTAAACAACCCAGATACACATACTTTCTACAGTCATGGATTTTTCTAGAATACAGAAACAAAAGTTCCTCTGGCTCAGGATGGCTTAGGGTGCACAACTTCATTAGGAGCTGTCATTACTTCTCCTTGGAAAGGCAGAGCACTTTCTTACTTTATTAATTTTTACAAAAACAACCCTGGAAAGCAAATCCAGACACCTCGTTTTCAGATGAAGAAACTGAGGCCAATAACTGGAGAGGTACACAGACCTCACAAGTCAGTAACAAAAAGATGAACCACCCCACATTGCGTATGAACTGGTACCCAACACCTCATTCAATGGCTCACATTACCCAGTTTGTGGTTGAGTTTATCCACTCATTTTTGATTTAGTAACCTTGATATTTTACAACACTTAAGATTTATTACCTGGAAATTACATCTAATTTATCTCCACAAATACATCGGAATCAAATAAATGAAATGTAAATCAGTAGTCAGGTGGCTTTAAGGCTGCCTTTTCATTAGACTCGTGGTGATTTGTCTAACAAATATATCACTGTGCAGTCAAATTAATGTACACAATGAACTATAAAGTGGCTCCTCCACGTGGGGAGGTCACCAGGCATGCTGCAGATCAAGCTGGATGAAAGTCCTCTCTGTTCTGCAGGTGTCCTGCAGTGAACATTCTTTCTCATCAGGAAGTGGGTAACTAACTCGAGTTACATGTGTGTTCTCCCTCTTGCGTGGCTAACCCCAGGTCTCAGCCCAACCAAGTATTTCTCATGTGGACTTTGAGTTATGCCTTCTGCTGGTAACATTTTTCCCAGCCTGCAAGTCTTTCTGTTATTAAAAATTCTCATGGTCTTATTCATAAGCCTCTCAAAGGGCTTCTTTGTCAGCCACATCAGTGCACCTGACAGAGATAATGGTAGAAGTTGGCAGAAGGAGAAAATCGATCAATGGCTCCTTCTTGTCCAAGAGCTTCCCAATATAGAGACAAAAGTATCCCATAAATTAATCCTTTCTAAGCACACGAAGCTTCATAAACCTACGAAAAGCAGGGTCATAGAGAGAATGAGATGCTCTGTCTTCGGCTCTCAAATGCCTGCAGTCTGACTTGCCATTCCTCAGTGCTATCTTTAGTAAAACAGAGTTAATGCTCATGTCTTTCACCAAAAATTAATAACTCAGACTATTCCTCAAATACTCTTTACCTCAAAATGTTTAAGATAACATACTCTATCAGCTACCAAAGCATTTTGACTGCTAGTTCTACTGGTAACTCTCTTCAAAGCACAATCTTGGGCTGTATTTTTTTAATTAGATAAAAATAGTATTCCCTTATATTAAATTTTAGTTATTGTTAGATTTCTTTACCTTTCACAGAGAACAGATTTTTTATATTCAATCAAGAATATTATTTATAAGTATAGTATTATTGTCCTTCCTACTGCTATCAATATTATCATTGCCTATATTTAACACTGTCATTTATGGTGTGCATACCACATGTCAGTCTATGCCAGTCCCTTCATTTGCATTATCCTACCTAATACAAAAACGTCCTGTGGGGAGTGTTTGCCCCATTTTTAAGACATAGAAACTGAGCTTCAAAGAGGTTAAATTGTCTGAAGATCACTTGGCTAATTAACTGACAGAGCAGACCTCAGCTTACCTGACTCCAGTATTCTCAATATTGGGCTACGATGATCTCCACACAGGTGTGGAAGTGTCTTATACTACGATTTAAGAGCTCTGCTTTTCCACTTCATTCAGTTATAGATTCAACAAGTGTTTTTCTGAGATTCCTAAGTGCCCGATAAAATGCAGAGATTTATGAAACAATGGAGAGAAAAACAGACCTGATTTCTATGCTCATGGAGATGATAAACCCATAATCACACCAATGAATAGAAATTGCCGAGGGCACCAAATGCCCTGAAGAAAAAGTAGAGTTGCAGGAAGATGGGTATTTGCAACGTCTCAGGGAGTGAGAAGTGGAGTGGCAGCGGTGGGGTGGATGTAACAGGTATGTCAAAGAATGGAAAATGCTCACTCACCCAGACTAGGCCGGGGCACAGTGAGGCCGAGTGAAAGCATTTCTGTGAAGACATAGAGAGGACACAGCCATGGGCAGGGAATTGCTCTCATCAACCCGCACAACGAACTCTCACAACTGTGAGTAGAAGGAGAAGTTATTAGCCTCTCTTACCCATGTGCTAATGACTTTTCAGGCACAGAACCAGAGAGCAGAAAGGTGTGCCTCACTGGACAGCAGGCACATTTCACCACATCACACTGCCTGGGGATGGCTCACTAGGAAAGTTGCTTCAGAACAACACACACAGGTGACCTTCAGCTAAACCTTGACTGTTGCTTAAGAACTGCTTCAAGACAGAACTGGGAAAACAAACAAACAAACAAAAAAACTCTCTAAATGACAGGAGCCAAAGATGAGGGAATCTACCAAAAATGAAAATGTTTTTAAAAAAATTATCACTGACACAAAATAATGTGCTTGAATGAAAATCACAACAAAAATATAAATCCTTGCCTCCCCCGCCCCTTTGGCGTTCTAAACTTCAACGCACCCCTTTGAACAGATTCGTTCTGATCACCCCAGTCTCCAGGAATGCTGACAGTCCCGCTGACAAAGGTGTCCCCAGTTGCTGCAGACTGGAAACCTAAACACATACAAAGTAATTGTGTCCATGGGATGAATACCAGCTTCAAATGTTTCCAAATAGGTAGTGCAACTGTGTGGCTGCTGAAATAAACTCATTTCTCCTTCCAATATAAAGGAGGTTGAATTAGAAAACATGGCTCACTTTTATGGAGATTTTCAGTGTAACCTAAAACTAAAATAAAAGGGCTTCAATAAGACCCATATCTGAAACTCACGGAAGATTCCTTGTGAGAAACCCTGTGTTTGCACAAACGTCTTCTCAACCATACAAAGGAGCGCCGAGATCGTGGTCTACGCCGTTTCACACTCGTGGTCTGAGTCCCTCTGGAGGCTCCCCAGCAGGGTTTCCAGTCTCCAGATGAGTGCTCTCACCGAAATAACCTTTCTGCCGAGAGTCCTTTCTGGAAGCCTTTACTCCTAGGCGTCCAGTGCAAGTAATGAAGACTTTAGAGAGTTTCCCTGACATCCTACTCAAAATTGTTTTGTCCTCCATATACTCTACTATGGCACCTGTTTTAAATAAATTTCTTAATAATTAGTGGGTGAAAGAAAAAACTATAATCGAAGTTAGAAAGTAATTAGAACTATCCAATAATAAAAATATTTCTTTTAACCAACTGGGAGATAGCGAAATTAGTCTGGGTGGTATGTGTCCCAAAGAGCACTATATTTACAGTCCTGTGTATGATTTTATTTATCAATGGGTAACAAGTAAATGATGTGGTTCTTATCTAAAATTAAAAGCTGTAAATTTAATGGGGACCAGACTCCCTCAGTGGTCATCCATTTTACCCCAGTGGGAGAGACTCTGAGAATAAAAGAACATGGGGAAATACAGAGTCCAGAGATGCAATGAAATGTAGCTTCAGAGCTTTGAATATGTTGGAATCCCTATGAACCTCAGCAAGTTCTACTGTGGGACTTGTCAGTTGTTTTATCAGGAATGTATTTCTCTATAACAAGTTAGCCTAAGATATGGCAGCTTGAAAAGACAAACACGTATGATCTCACACAGTCCTAAGAGTCGAGAGTCCAGAAGAGGATCAGATGGGTGGCCTGATATGGGAACTCCATGAGGTTGCAGGCAAGATGTCAGTGGGGGGACCATTATGTGAAGGTGTAACTGGGGCTGCAGGACTCTTTCCAAGGGGGGCTCACTCACTCACATGGCTCTAAGCTAGAGACCTCAGTTCCTCATCATGTGGATGATGTGTCACATGGCATGCTCTATGGAAATAGAGCCACTCAAGCATCCTCATGACCTAGCAGATCGCTTCTCTTGCAGTGAGCAATCCAAGAGAGAGCGAAGTCGAAGCTTCAGTACCCTCCTGATTATATCCTGAGAAGTCACACACCATCCCTTCGGCTGTCATCTATGGGCCACACAGACCAACCCTGATGTGACGTGAGAGGGATCTACACAGAGGTTCAAATACCAGGAGGTGGGGATCACCAATGCCATCTTCCAGGACGAATGCCTAATTATGCAAACATATGTACATTCCTCTGTTATTTTTTTCCTCTAAGCTTTTTTGGGTTTCTGTCTCTGACAACCAGAATAGAGTTCTACCTAATATACAATAATCAACAAATACCCACCCCCAAAAAATCAGCTCTGTTTTTAACCATCTTTAAAATAGAGGTCATAGGGAGTACTCTAGAATGAAATTCCAAAAATATTAAATGTAACATTTGATAAGGCATAGACTTTCTGAGCATCATTGCCATCTAAAACACATCTGGACCATACTCCTACCATTGTAAAGATCAAGTAAATACAAACAATTGTATTATTTTTAGAATGAATATAACTTTAAAAGTTTATAAATCTTTCAATAATATTTTCAGTGATTATAATAATCCTGCGAAGCAGACATGTCAGGGATGGCTCACAGCATCATTCAGATGAGAAAATGGAAGTGGAAAGGCTGTTCTGACCCCAAGGTCAATGTGACCCCACCAGGAGAGCGGCACAGCTTCAGAGCCAGGGTACGCTCACAGCCACGTATCTGATCAGTTCCGTTTGTGCCATATTGTCCTTCTGCACCCTTGCTCAGGCCTGCTGGCCCAGCCAAAGGCATTTCAACCATAATAAATGCCTTATTCCTGTTTCCCCATTAGCTCTCTCTTAAGAAGGTGACTAAGCCCTATTGCCTACTTTGTGCAAGCTTAACAAAAATGGGTTGTACTGCAGTCTGAATACTCATTAATTTTTAGAACTTCATTTATGAGAAATTGATACACTAGCTGCATTTTTAAGACTGTACTTTTCCAATAGCACATTATATTTGTATGGACAAGAAGGAGAAACTTGCCAGCGTGTCACAGACACGGGACAGGAAAAATAATTATTTTTGCTTTTCATTGTAATGTTATAATTTAACAAAAGTAATGCCCCAATAGCTAGATATCAGAAGTGGGTGGAGAAGGAAGACTGGTGTTCTTCTGAAAATAATTAGATTCTTTCCTTGTTCATTTTCTTACAAGAGACATGAATATCTGCAGGACGGAAACCCATGTGGTTCAAGAGGACAGTATTACAGATTCCTAGACAGGGCGTGACAGCCTTTCACACCAAAACACCAGCTAGTGTGTGTGCTTTTAAAAATAAATAGCACATAAATGTACATTTAAATTACTCAGTGTGCAATGTAAGGCATTTTCATTTTAGCTTTATTGCATTTATTTCTAACAAGCATAATGCAGTAAATCAACCAATAAAGAGAAATCATAAATTCCCAATGATGACCTAAGATATGAGTCATATTATCTCTCCTGTATGGTTAATTATTTCCTCTGGGATTTGTTGTTGTTGTTGTTGTTAAAATCTCAACCCCTTTTATTTTGTCTTTTTTACTTTTTTATTGAACTTATGGAGGTGACACTGGTTTACAAGATCATATAGGTCTCAGGTGCACAATTCCAAACACATCATCTGTACACTGTATTGTGTGTTCACCATCAAGTCAAGTCTTCTTCCATCACCATTTATCCCCCCTTAACCTTCTCCATCTCCCTTCACCCACCCTCCCTTCAACTACACATTGATATTTCTCTCCCTCTCTTTCTCCCTCCCTTCCCCTCTGTCTAAAAATAAAATAAAGTAAAAAAAAATCATTAAAAAATGAAAATAACTCATGAACATGAACAACAATGTGGTGATTGCCTCTCTCACGCCCCCTACTGGGGACCTGGCCTGCAACCCATACATGTGCTCCGACTGCAAATCGAACCAATGACCTTTTGGTTTGTAGGCCGGAGCTCAACTCACTGAGCCACACCAGCCAGGGCACATGTTTTTCTTTTTGTCACAATCCTTTCACCCCACCCCCCAGATACTCCGAAAGCTCCCCTCCCCCGACATCTGTCATCTTGCTCTCTATCTATGAATCTGTGTCTATTTTACTTGTTAGTTTACTTTGTTCATTAGGTCCACATATGAGTGAACGCATGTGGCACTTGGGCTGCTTTCAAATCTTGGCTATGGTAAATAATGCTGCAATGAACACAGGGTTGCATATATTCTTTCGAATTAGTGTTCCAGATTTCTTTGGATAAGTTCCCAGAAGTGGAATCACTGGATCATAAGACAGTTCCATTTTTAATTGTTTGAAGTAACTCGATAGTCTATTCAATAAGTGGTGTTGGTAAAATTGAACAGATACATGAAAAAAAATGAAACTAGACCACCTTCTTACGCTACACCCAAGAATAAACTTAAAATGGATTAATGACTTAAATGTTAGACCTAAAACCATAAAAGTCCTAGAAGAAAACATAGACACTAGAATCTTAGACATTGCTCATAGCCATATTTTTTTCTGATATATTTCCTCAGGCAAGGGAAACAAAAGAAAAGGTAAACAAATGAAACTAGATCAAACTAAAAATTGTATGCCCAGCAAAGGAAACCATCAACAAAATGAAGAAACAATCCATGGAATGGGAGGATATTTTCACTAATTATATATCTAATAAGGGTTAATATCCAAAATTTATAAAGAATTTATACAATTCAAAATCAAGAAAACAAACAATCCAATTAAAAAATGGGCAAAGGACCTGAATAGACACATCTCCAAGGAGAATATACAGATGGCCAATAGACGTATGAAAAGATGCTCAATGCCACTAATCATCACAGAGATGCAAATTAAAACCACACTGAGATATCACCTCACACCTGTCAAATGGCCATCACCAATAAATCAACAAACAACAAGTGTTGATGATGTTGTGGAGAAAAGGGAACCCTCGTGCACTATTGGTGGGATGCAGACTGGCACAGCCACTCAACCAACCAGCGCCTTTTCTAATCTCCCCTATAAATTTCCTTCACTTTCTCCCCACGATGGCACTACACTTCCCTGGTTCACAGTAAGCTCTTACACATTTTATAAAGTACTATTATCCCAAGGACTTAACTCCTTTCTCAGAAAATCATTGAAAACAGAGAAAGAAAAGGCTGCCAATTGGCCTTTTCTTGGCAATAGCAATTATCCCCATGAAATACAAGTGATAAAAAGAACAGAATGCAGGTACTCCCAGCCAGGCAAATAAACCCACAGGAAACTACACAGTAAATTATATTAGCATCTAAGCTTTGTGAGTTTATATATGAAAAAGGCAACAGACTAAATGAATTCAAATGGGTTATCACCGAGACATTTTATTTATTTAAAAATACTACTTGCTGAAACTAAAAAGAGCAGAATATTTGATAAAGATAAAATTTCACTCTTTTACGACATAAACATTTTTTTTCTTAGTTAACATGAGCAATTGTTATGGAATGAGATTAGCAGGTCCTTCACTTTCAGCTCACACTTTTTTATGCAAGATTAGCTTAGCAGATAATTTTTTATGAAAATCACATTATGCCCAGATTTAAAAGTGCAATATACATTTAAACACAGGAGTCCAACAGAAATTGCTATTTCCAATGTCTTTCATTTTATTGATGGGGATTTCACCTCAGTTTCTTTCTGGAAATGTTGAAATATTGGATAGGGAAGAATAGTGTTCATTTCTATACTGTTACTCTGTCTTAACAGTGGAAAATTATTAATGGTGGGAAACTGTAACCCATCCCACCATTCTTTTTGACATTGTTTCTGTAACTGCTGACTCTAATATGTAGCTTGTAGATGAACAGCATGTTTATATAAGAATAGTAGGAACAGACACTTCTCCAAGGAGGACATACAAAGGGCCCCGAACATCAAAAAATGCTCAACATCAATAGCTATTAGAGAGATGCAAATTAAAGCCACAGTGAGATACCAATCAGAACAGCCATCATTACTAAATCAAGGAACTACAAGTGCTGGCGAGAATGTGGAGAAAGGGAACCCTAGTGCACTGTTGACGGGAAGGAAGACTGGTGCAGCCACTGTGGAAACAGTATGGAACTTCCTCAAAAAACTAAAAATGAAACTGCCTTTCAATCCAGCGATCCCACTGCTGGGATTATACCCTAAGAATTCTGAATCACCAATTCAAAAGAACCTATTCACCCCAATCTCCATTGCAGAATTACTCACAGTAGCCAAACGCTGGAAACAGCCTAAGTGCCCATCAGCACATGAGTGGATGAAAAGACTATGGTACCTTTACACAATGAAATTCTATGCAGCAGAGAGAAAGATGGAGCTCCTACCCTTTGAGACAGCAAGGATAGAACTGGAGAGCATTATGTTAAGTGAAATAAGCCCAGGCAAAGACAGATGCCATATAATCTCACTTATAAATGGAACCTAGTCAACAAAACAAACAAATGAACAAAATAGAACCAGAGACATGGAAATAAAGAACAAACTGACAGTGACCATAGGGAGTAGGGGAGGGGGATACAGGGAAAGAAGGGGAAGGGGCAAGCAAAGGAACACAAATAGAGGACTCATGGGCATGGACAATGTGGGGGATTGACTGTGGGAGTGGGAGGGTGGAGCGGGGGAGAGCAATGGGGAAAATCCTAGGAACTAATTGCAAAAGATACAGACACTGACCTTCAGGTATCCCAGCTACAGAAGATTTGCTGACTTTCACCCATGGAGCCAGGATGACATGAAACCAGGATAATGAAACCAGGATAATGAAACCAGGATGACACACACTGGACCATCACTTGCCTTAGTGGAATGGACTGTGCTCATCTGAATGTAGAGAACTTTTCAATCCTCTCCCTTGATCTCTTTGTTCTGTCCTCCTCTCCCTCCTTATAAAAACCTCTGCCTCCACTGAGATGTGGAAATTGGCTTTGAGACATGAAATTCCCATCTTCTAGGGGGCCAGCACCTGAATAAAACCACTTTCCTTCACACCAGCACCTGCCTCTCCAGTACTGGCTTTCTTAGGGGCAGGCAGCCATGTCTACTTTTTTTACACTTCCTGTTTCCCGTATTTTACCTGGAGGGAATGATAGAAACAGTGCAGAAAGAGAACTTTACAGGTGGCACTTTACTCAGTGACCTCTGGAATAAGAGAATGCTGACTTTCGGTAATAAGTTTTAAAATTATGAGTCTTTGCATGAAGGTCAGTTTTGTTTTTTCTCTAGGTTTGTTTTAAATGTATTACTTCAAGGGATTTTGCCTTATGCTGAGGTCAAACTAGGGCTAAGCAAGTTAAAAATAAAAGTAGGAAGAAAAGGAAGCAAGTAATTGTTAACATCAACAGCTTGCTCAAACTCATTCCTGACTATCATCCTGTTCCTTAGCCTCAGTCTTCTTATACATCACTGCTCCCAGCAGGGTACAGTAGGTGGTGGCAATGTATGCTTGGCATGGAAGGAGGCCCAGGACAGAGAGAATCAGGGCGGGTGTAATATTAGAGTGTCAATTCCACAGCAATTTAAAAGTGCTCAAAATTCAATGACTTAGTGTTTGTGGAAATGAAATAAATGAAAATGAAAAATGTCCTGAGTATGAAGGAGGCCACAAAAAATTACCTTATTGAATGCTACACATTCATCTATAGATGAATCTGTAAATAAATTGTTGCAAGTGTTTGCAAATGGATTCTGATACAGCAGAGCAAATAAGTGAATTGCAGCTAAATACAACAACATGATTAGGTCTTAGGAAAATAATTTTGAGTGGTAAAAAATTGTGTGTGTGTGTATATATATACACATATATAGAGAGAATATATATCAGTCTCTATATATGTACACATACATATATACATATGTGTGTATATATAATTTTAATTGGCAAAAAATTGTATGTGTGTGTATATATACATATATATGGAGAGTATATATCCTACTCTCTTCCTCTGAGTGAGAGAGTATAATTCAATGGGATTAAAATGCTTCAAACTATCAATTTAAATAACAGATTGGGATAAAAACATAATATTAAATTATATAGAAAAACAAGGAAATAATAAGTCCAAATTGAAGATGGTGGTCACATCTA
>VMDR010033151.1:0-11476 GCA_007922815.1 Macrotus californicus
GATTGCTAATATTTCTAGGCTGCCCAGCCCTGAGATCACTGATTCATCAGGTCTCTTATACTTTCTCAGAAAAAGGAAATTCAGCTTTCTGGAACTGATTTAGAACCAGATCCTTCAAAAGAAAGGAACTGTAAAGGCCATGCCTTACACAGAGCAGCCAAAAGGCACATCTTCCCCAAGTGTCTCCTCTTAGAAGTTGAGTCTGCCTCTACCTGCCTTCCTCAATGGTGGTACATTTTCCAAATATTAGGCCAAGTGGGTTCACACTAGAATGATTTTGTTTAAAAATACTACATGTGGATCAGGAATATAAACTAAAATTTTCAGAAGTCTGCTGAGAAAAAAGGCACATGCATAACACACTTAGAACCTCCTGGAATACAATATGGATGAAACCTCATCAATTTTTTTTTCCTTTTTGGTGTTCACAATAAAGGACCTCTCCCCACGGAGGGAGGTCAGGCAGCCGCTGAGACTGAGGTGCTTGTGTCCATCTTTGGCTCAGTCAGAAGAATCAAACCAACCCGAAGTGCACAGCCACAATTTGTTCCATTCAACAACTGCCTGGGATTAGATCACATGATGCTTGCTAAATTTATCGTGTAACAAAATCCCGGGAAAATTTTGGAGAAATAGCAAAATTGGGAACATAGCCAGATTTCCCTGCTATGATCTCAGTCTTTTAACTGAATTCTTAAAATAAATAAGGGCCAGATGAAAAAAGTTCCTGGTAGTCTTAGCTTTTTAACAAGTACACGAAGAAGTCAGCAGGTAAGCTCAGTTGGTTAGAGCATCATCCCCATATGCCAAGGTTGTGGGTTCAATCCTTGGTTAGGGCACATACTAGAACCAACCAATGAATGCATAAATAAGTGGAACAACAAATGGATGTCTGTCAGTCTCTGTGTGTGTGTCTCTCTCTCAAATCAAATTTTAAAAAATAAAAAAAAAGAAGTCAGGACTCTTTGCCTCATCCATGGGAATGCACAGAGCCCTGCTTTTTCTGCACCGTCTAGTAAGGGTGACTAATTTTTTTTCCCTCCTCTGTCTGGACAAACTAAATATTTCCTTCCTATATGGCACACAGCCTTCTGTCTGATGACTTAAAGGTCAGGTGTCTCAGAACACAATACATTTAACATATGTCCTTTAAAAATATGGACCAGTGGTACCTAGAGGAGAAATTCACCATCTTTCCCTTTTTTTAATTAAAAGAGAAAATGTCTTTTTATGTACTAATTATTCTAGAGAACACACAAATCTTCACCCTTTAGAGAACCCAAACATAAGAACCATTTTAATCTGGCCCCTAGGTGTTCTCCGTATGTGCCTGCTGATGGAGAGCACATTACTTTGTTTCAACTGAAGCCAAACACTGAATTATAATTTCCACTGCATTTAACGGTTTCCAGTCAAATCCTACTGAGCACAGGGAGAGCACCAAAAAGGAAGGCCATTAGCACGTTAATGGAAAGGTCTGTCATCTTTATCTTTAATTCCTTTGTGCGCAAACAGGTGCTCCGGAAAAACAAGCCAGCACTTCACTCCCCCAAGCAGGAGGTGAGCAGGTAAACGAGAGAACTGATGGTAGCTGACACGTGACACCTGACCGCCCTGCCTCGAAGTGCATGCTGCAGGTGCACAGCGGGACGAGGGACTGTGGGTGGGAAGGAGGATGGCAGCCGGCTCCCGTACTGGTGGCCTCTGTTCTGTCCAGATTTTGGGAGCGAGCTCAGTGGGTGGAAATGTCAGTGCCAACAAACAGTGTGTGCTCAGCTAAAATGACAGAGATGCACGGCTCTTCTCTATCAGCACATTAACTGAAATATGCTTAGTTGCTTAGAAAAAGCATTTTGAAATGGAATACAAGTGGGAGTCAGATTTGTTTTATCCAATGTCTAGAATTACCAGGGGACCACAGGAGTAAGACCTAAAACAAATCAGGTTGAGCACCTTAGTTTCCTTGTTATTATCTATGGCTGATGGAAAGCTCAATATACTGTGGTCTGTTCACCACTATGCAACTAAAGAGGACAAGAAAACCCTTGACAATCTGGGCAATTCAGAAAAATACAATATAACCCTGCAACTGTGAAAACTTAAAAAAGGTCAGGCATCACGCTAAGCTCTGGAGACAAGAAGACAAGTAAGACGTGGTGTGTTCCTTTAACATAAGCACAATCTAATGGGGAAGATAAGCACATTAGGACTCATTTCGATCATGTGACAAGTGCTAAGCTAGCAGCCCAGGAAATGGACCAGAAGAGGGACTGGCTACAGCTCCCCAACCACTTGGAAGGAGCTCTTTGGAGATACCATCAGAGCTTAACTTGAGAGACCAGGAGTTTATCAGGGAAGGCCAGCTCAGGCAACCATATGGGCGAATACACAAAATGTAAAAGGTCACACCTTTTTCACTTCTCTCCCTTCCTCCACCTGGACTGTTCCTACTCTCCATCTGTGCACTGCTCACTTTTGAACCCCTTGAACTCAGCTTCAGGGCCACTTTCTCTATGAGCCTTTGATGGCCCAGGACTTCATGGCTGAGCCTTGCCTGACCCTCCCAGACCACAAACCAGGTGTGCACACATGGCTGCCCTCTTCTTGCAGATCTGTCTGGTTCCAAACTGGGGATGCCTTGAGCATGGGTACTATTTCTTATTCATCTGGGCATGTCCAGCACACAGGACAGTGTCTGGCACACAGTTCGCTCCCCAAAAGTTTGTCATTTGTTAGGTGAACACCGAGTCTTGTGGGCTTGACCACTTTGCACTTTATGACATGAGGCCGAGGCAGGAGATAAAGTGCAATGGGCTAGAAGACCCCACCTACTAGAAGGATCTAAGTGCCATTATACTTACCGACTGAGGGTTCATTTTACCAGTCATTAAAGCCATTAAGTCCGAGTCGGCCATTGTGATTGTGCAGTCAGCCTTCTTGTCTAAACAGAGACACACAAAAGGAGGAAAGAGAAACGGGGAGTGTTCAGTTTTATGCACACGTTTTAGTCAACAGCCGCTAACTGCAACCGAATCACACCCCGCACGCGAGCAGTGTGGGCAGATGCGCACTCAGTGGCAGCCCCGTTAAATGTGGCGTCAAGTACAAGCAACCTCAACATTTAACAAGAGAGAACTGATTAAATAAATGATGGCAGTGTAAACGATCATTTGTTCAACAGATATTCTGGAAGCATCTACATATGCTAAGTATTTTTTTAAGATTTTATTTATTTATTTTTAGAGAGGGGGAAGAGAGGGAAACTTTTCATAGTATAACCTTTTGTATCTTTTCATCTTTTAGTCATGAAAATGTATTACCTATTCTAAAAGCAAATTAATAAAAATTTAAAAGACAATCACTTAAAGCCACTTATTTGTTTTACAAGTAAAACCATGTTTTACAAAAAAGAATGACTTTTATTAATACTCCTAATTTTTTTTGTAGTCTTTTATTTTTTTTAATTACCATTCATTCACAAAGAGGGGAAGGGAGGGAGAGAAACATTGATGTGAGAGAAACATCTATGGGCTGCCTGTCAGCACAAGCCCCGCTGGGGACCTGGCCCACAACCCAGGCATGTTCCCCAACCCTGACCAGTGACCTTTCAGTTTGCAGGTCAACACCCAACCCACTGAGCCACACCAGTCTGGGCTAAGTATTTTTTCTTTATCCTCACCCAAGGGTTTTCATTTGCCTTTTTTTTTTTCAGAGAGAGAGAAGCGGGGAAAGAAGATGGGGGGGAGAGAAACATCCATGAAAGAGAAGCATCAAGGCAGAATCATCAATCAGCTGCCTTCATATATACACGCAGACCAGGGATCTGTGCCAGCACCAGGAATCCTTTGAGTCCCAACCATGGGTCGTACATGCCTGCACCAGACTGGGAATCGAATCCGCAACCTTTTGGTCACTGGATGACGCTCCAACCAACTGAACCACACCAGCGAGGACAGGGCTATGTTTTTTGGTTTTTGTTTTATTCTGAGGACTTTTAATGGGTGGTCTACTGACACTCTCAAGAATACTATAATCAGAAAATGTTTGTGAGTGTTGAGTGTTTCATCTCTTAGATTTTTTTCTTAGTTTCCTATGAACTGTGAACATCTAAGAGTCTTTATTTGTAATAAGTATTTTAAACATCAAGTTAAATTCAGCATTTCATATTATACTCTGCCCTATACTCCTGATATCCCTTTCTCTGCTTTACTTTTAATTGTTTAAATACAAAAGTGTGCGTGTGTGTATACATACATACATACACACATACATATATAAATGATGTTGTGTTCGTTTAATGGGCTACAATGCAGCCATTATATGACATGGATCTACATTTATTGGCCTGAAAACTATGTTAATGTTATATTGTTTATGATACTGCTGTATAAGCCAGTTACAAAACAAACTGCAAGCATGATCCCATTTTTGCATCAAAACAGATATTCAATTACTCAATTATATATGTTTCTATGAAAAACATCTTTAAACTGAGATACCACCATATTAATGACAGTATGGTGCAGTTGAGACTCTCAGGTGACCCCCATGATCGCTGCCTCCCGGTGCTCATGCCTTTGCACAATCCCCTTCCCTTGAGTGTGGGCAAGAGCTCTGACTTGCTTCAAGACAACAAATGTAGCAAAAGCGATGGGATGTCATCCCCGTGGTTCCATAATGTTATATAAGACTGTCTTGCTAGCAGACTCACTCATACTCTCCTTCTGGCCTTGAATAAGCTAGCTGCTACGTCATGAACTGTGTATGGAGAGAGCCACGCAGGAGGTTACCCGCCTTTAGGAGCTGAGGGCAGACTCTGGCCTGCAGCCAGTGAAAAACTAAAGCTTTCATTCTCACAGCTGCAAGAAGATGAATTCTGCCAGCAAGCTGCATAAGCTTAGACACGGACCCTTCCCCAGTCAAGTCTCCAGATGACCGCCCAGCCCTGGCCAGCACCTTCACTGCAGCCTGTGAGACCCTTTGCAGAGGACCCAGCTAAGCTGTCCTCAGCCAACTTAACCATGGAAACTGTCAGGCACTAAACGTGTGCACTGTTCTAAGCCACTAAGTTTGTGGTAACTCGTTATGCAGTAACAGAAAATGAACACAGTCATGCAGATCGGGGTTTAACAAACTTCTGTAAAGGATCAGACACTATACAGGCTTTGTGGGCCATCAGATCTCTGTTGTAACTGCTCAACTCCGTGTCTGCATCTCAAAAGCAGCCACAGATAAAACAAAAGAGTGTCTCTCTGTTGCAATAAAACTACAGGGTGGGCCAAAAGTACATATGGAAAATAATAATAAATAAGAAGAAGAATGAACTCTGTGTTTCTCCTACTCACAACTGCTATATGCCCAGGCTCTTGAAGAATGCTTGATACAAAGGGCACTCAATAAATTCTTACTGAATAAACTATTTAGAATTCTAAAGATTATCAAGTTATGGCCCAAAAATTAAACAGATAATTTATGTCTTAATAAAAGAGATAGGGGATGCTCCATTCTAACCATTTGTCGCCTCCTCCAAAACTCCTATTTACAAACCCTAACGCCTGATGCTATCAGTAGGTAGGGCCTTTGGAAGGTCCTGAGGGTGGAGTCCTAGTGGACGGGATTAGTACTTTATGAAAGAGACTCCAAAGAGACCACTAGCCCCTTTCACCGTGTGAGCCCACAGCAAGAGGGCACTAGCTGTGAACCAGGAAGAGGGCTCTCACCAAACATGACTTTGATCGTGATCTTGCACTTCCAGCCTCCAGAACTGCGAGAAATAAATTTCTGTTGTTTATAAGCCACCCAGTCTGCAGGACATTTGTTATAGCAGTCCAGACAAAGACACAGGTAAAATGTTAAATTATAGCATGCTCATATTATTAAATAACTAAAATGAGATTAAAAATAATTTTTTAAATTTTTTAATTATTATATATCTTACAACTCAGAGATAGCCTCTAAAGAGAATGAGATTCACTAGCCATTCCATCTTTGTCCATAACAAAATTTTCTCTTATTACTAGAAAAAATGTGCGAGTCCTTGAAAAGAAAAGAATTTATAAATCTAGAAAATCCAGTTCTCTTGTAGACATATAACATCAAAGAGCAGGGAGGGGAAAAAAAGCCAGCAAACTGAGATCATCAGACTTAGTTTACGGTTGGACTCGATCCTATAACACTACAAGAAAGGACTCAGTCATTGAAAGGTGGCTTCAGGAAGTGAAGACTGCTTTGGGCGCTGCTATTGTTGCTGATGTATTATCAGCATTTATTGAACTCTCGCTATACCAACCACTTCATGTACATAACTCATTTGATCATTGTAATAACTATGAGGACCAGAGAGGTCAATAACTTGCTCAAGATCACACAGCTGATTAGCAGCTGAGCTAGGTCTGAAAGCAGATTCCTGCAGCTAAAACCCACACTCCCAACTGTTACACTCTGTGGCTTCCTTGTATAAGAAGGATACAGACCCATTCAACAGCTCAGTTTTAACTGGGCCTTCACAATTCATTAGCATCTGATGAGTCCCAGATGCATTCCCAGTTCCCCACATCCTCTTGAGGAGTCTTAGACAAGTCTAATGTCTTCAAGCAAAACTAATGTTTACTATATGGGTTGGGAAGGAAGCAATGATTTAAGCACTCACTATGTTAAAGTGCTTTTCACACCTTATCTCATTTAACCCTCACAACAGTTCCATGAACAGAAATCGTTCTTACCATTTTCTGAATGAGACAATGGGACTCAGGGAAGATACACATCTAGTAAGTGACAGAGCCAAGGTCCGAACCCAGGTTTGGGTGTCTCCAAAGGCTCTGCTCTTTCTATTGAGCCTTGGGGGTGGGTGGCGCTGAGGTTTCCTATACCACATTCCCCACAAAAGGGCAGGGTTGAAAACTCAAGTAAGTGCTGAGAGGGCAGAATAAAGGAATAAAAGAGTGACGTGTCATGTCAGATTAATCAAAGTTGGCTTCCTGGAGATATGGTACGTGAGCTGTCTCAAAGGACGGAGAAGAGCAGACTTCATGGAGAAGGTACTAAAAGGCACCTAGGCAGAAAAAAGATGATGGACAATGCACAAAATCTCAAATCCAATCATTACCAAACTCTTAGAATATAAGCAAATGAAATACATTTAAGTAAATCTTACTTCGTTAAAAGTAAGTAAATCTCTCAACACTGTGCACACACCAAAAGAACCACCAATTCTCTAAGATGCCAGTTCAAACTAGGACAGGTTATTAATGCTTTAACGTAGCTGGTCCCTAACAAATGGTCATTTGTTGGCTGATGTAAAACGAGCTGGCAATTTCCAGTGACGGCTTTTACCAGGTAAGCCCATATTTCAGCATCACTCCTGGCTGCCAACGCGTATCAGTTTCAGCAGAAATTACCCTGCCCCAGGGTAAAATCCGTTCAGGTCTGGGACGGGGCACCGAAGAGGGGAGAGCTCAGTAGCAGAGTCCACATGCAGGGAACAATAGCTTTCCATAAGCATATTATCTTTCACGACAAACACACACCAATAACAAAACAGAAAAATTTTTTAAAATCATCTTAACATCTGCCTGGGCATATCAGAATATAATCCTCAAGTATCTATAACCCTTCAGTAATTAAAAAAACTGGCACTACTTCCCAAAAGTTCTTTTTATTTCTAAAAGCTAGAATCTAGAGTTATCTTTCTGTCCACTCACTTTGAGAAAGAAAAGACACACTATATATAACTCAAGAGCTCTTCAAAACAATGCCACCCTGTCTACGCCAGATGGAGGCCCTTACTTCTGCTCAGCTTTTCCTTCGCTAATCTCTACTTGCTTCCTTACTTAACGGCGCTCATAACACTACTAACGTTTTCTCCTATCTCTCTGCTCTATTCCAGACACTCTGCCAGCCTCCTCTCTACTTCAAAACACCCCTGAATATTTATCTACCCTCTCAGAGAAAGAAGTCTCTGTCCTTCCTTGCTAAGGCTAACTTTCCTTCTACCTGCGCTCCTGACGTCAACTGCTCCTCCAGGAGCACCCTCAAAAATGTACCAATAATGATCTCTAACATCTTGGATAAACCGCCTCCTCCTACACAGCTTCCGGGTCCCGTCAACTTACCCCAAATATCCTTGGCAATGGCCCTGAAACAACATCCCTTTTTTCTCATCGCCAACACTCAGGCTATCCTTTCTGCTCATGAGACAGTGGCAACAGCCGTCCCTCTCGCTGCTCTGATTTCTCCCTCCCCGATTCAACTAGCCTTCTGCACAAGCTTCATCCTCTACGACACAGCTCTGACTTTCACTCCTGTATTTTAAAACAGCTTTAATGGCTTGATTATACATCAAGTCACTTTCAAAGTCCAAAGCGTGGTATTTTAAACCCTCCAAAAAGCTGATTCTCATCCATATCACATTTCTTAGTTGTGTCAGGCTCTCTCCAACAAGAGAAGCATAACATACAAAATAGCTACCACTTACTGAATGCTTATTACTAAGCATAACTCACTCATTCTGCTGTTCACTTTTAAAGTATTTACTTCACTAAACATCTAGCATTTGTCAGGCACTATTCTAGGCACTGGACTGCAGCAAGCGTGGAGAAAGCTCTACCTTCATGCGGCTTACAGTTCAAGTGCAAGGAGGGAAGGGCAATAAGCAAATAAATAAGAAATTACATGGTATATCAGATGGTGATAAGTACCATAAATAAAAATAAGGAATGATAAAGGGAGTGTGATTTTACAAGTATGATTGGGAAAGAGCTTCCTGAGAAGGTGACATTTGGACAAAGATCCAAAGGAAATGAGGGAACAAGCCAGGAGACTACTCGAGAGAAGACCATTCCCAGCGGAGGGAACAAAGTAGAAAGCCCCTGATCTGAGGGAACAAAGTAGAAAGCCCCTGATCTGGGAACACCCCGTGTTCAAGGAAATGCAAGGAGGCCGGTGTGGCTAGGGCAGAGTGAGGAGGAGTGTGGTAAGGCAGAGAAAACTGGGGCCAGATCATGTGGTGCCATCGTGAGAACTCTGGCTTCTCTCGGAGTCAGCAGAAAGCCATTGGATGGCTTTAAGTAGAGAAGGGTCACAATGCGACTTGAGTTTTAAGGTAATCACTCCAGATGGTGTGTGGTGAGAAAATCTGTAGGGACAAGATTAGGAACAGGGAGGCTGGGCAGAAAAAAGATGGACGCTGAGACCGAAGTGGTAGTAGTAGGGAGGGCAGGATGTGCTGAAGGGACAGGATGTGGAGAGGGAGAAAAAGAGGAGCCAGTGATGATGACGTCAAGGTGTTTAGGCTGAGGAACTGGTAGGACAGACCAGCAATGACCAAGATGGGGAGACAGTGGAGGAGTACATGATCAAAGTGGGTGGGAGGAAGATCAGGAGTTCACTTTTATACATTGTTAGTTTTGGGGATACTGTTAAATATTCAAGGAAACTTGTCAGTTAAGCAGCTGGATATACACCTTGGAGCTTGGTGGCTGGGTCCAGGCTGATGATATCTGGGAGTCCTCAGTGTAGAGAAGGTTTTAAAAGCATGAGACTAATAATTGAGATCCCCAGTGGACAAAACCGAGCCTTGGAGCACTCCAGGGTTTAGAAATCAGAGGAGAAAACAGGAAGAGAGGCCAAGAAGGAAGCAGCCAGTAGGTAAGCGGCAACATGACAGTCACTTGTGACCTTGACAAGAATAATTGTGGGATAGTGAAGAAAACAAAAGCTGACGAGAGTGGGTTCAAGAAGGACTGGGATGAGAAAGATGGAGAGCTACAGAATAAATGGCTGACAGTAAAGTGGGAAAAAAGAAAGACCGGGATGAGAGGAGGTGGAGACAGTCAGTACAGACAGGTCTTTCAAGCCACTAACCATACACTAGACCGTGTACTTTCCAGATCAATCACAAGATAACTCTCTTACACCTCCCATCACACTTGTGAAATAGGTAGCACTTATCATTCTCATGCACAGATCAGAAAACTGAGGCTCAGCAAAGTTAAATAATTTATTCAAGGTCGAAATCTGTGAGTGGCAAGACCAGGACCCTAAGCCACGTTTGTCTAATTCCAAAGCCTAAGACTGGTGAGTCTGTGATAGAGTCTCCCAATCTGTGGGAGGAGGCAGCTGTGACCTATTCCTATTCGCACAAATCCACTAGTTTAACAGGGTCCTAAAGTCAGCCCTTTTGGGGGGAACACCAAAGCAGACTCCCATTTTCCTCTGAGAACTTGTCCGTGTTCCTATAAATGGAGTCATTACTGCACTGACCTGAGTTAGGAAGCACTGATCCTTTGCCATTCTTCACATCCACCACCCAGGTGGCTTCTTTACCCCCGGGGCCATCCTTCACCTTGAAGGCAAAAATACCACCGATTTTCTTCACAAACTCTTCCCCTTCCTGGAAAGAAGAATAACACTGGGAGTTATATTAAGCTCATTTCTCTGGCCTGTTCCCCGATCAAATTCAATGTTTAAATAGACACTTGACATGAGCAGCTGAGCCAGCAGGGCAGTCTCCAAGCTCCCTTATAATCTTTTACCCAGAAAAGTCTGAAAGGCAACCAGGCAACAACTCCTTCATCTGCCCAGTCTTTTGTTAAAAATGGCTTTCTGGACAGAACTGGTGGAAGGAAAGGGGGGCAGGGGGAGGGTGGCACGACAGCCTTTTCTACTGAAATGGCCTTCATTTATCTCAACAGTTTCTGAAAGACTCACTCTGGCATCTCTAAATGTATGAACTCCTCTTTTATTTTTTGCAGGGAAATTCCTTTACATAACATTTTTGGATCCTCACAATTAAAGATACGTGGTCCTGAGAGCAAAGTCTTATTTTGGGTCCACCCATGTTCTGGATTAGTGTAAAGAATTATGCAAGTAAGGTACCATCTACAACTGACTTTTGGATCTTGAAGAATAAAGCTGGAAAAATAACTTCAGATGCGTATCTCTACAGGTTGGTTTCCATTCCCCCCTCCCCTCCATTCCCACTCTGCCGCACCCTCCCTCACTGCAGTGTGTGCTGACTGAAGCTACGGGCAACACACACTGTTCAGGGCGCTGAGAACACAGGAGCGGGGGTTGGAGGGGTCAGTGATAACACACTCCAATGACTGTGACAACACATGGCGATCAAGGGAAACACGGGGACTGCAGAGGGAAGAGGTAACGACCTCACACACCTTAAAAGAAAAATAAACCGAAACAAAAATCCTTTTATTGCAATTATTTTTCTTTAGAGAGAAAACACATTTTACTGTGGAAAAATGAGAAAATGCCAATAAGCAAAAAAAGAAAATGATAAATAATTCATAATTTCATCACTGAAGAGAAAATATTTTAATATATGGGATCGTATTATATATACTATATTATAACCCACTTTTCTGTTTAATATTTTTTTAATATATTTTATTGATTATGCTATTACAGTTGTCCCATCTCCTCCCCTCTCCTCCCCACCCCCCGCCCTGCACACTCTGTTTAA
>VMDR010033152.1:0-11454 GCA_007922815.1 Macrotus californicus
CAAACTCATTATCCTTGTTCTCATCTCGTAAGTTGGTTACATGAGGATGCTGTACTTTTAATATTAGTTTAACAAAATCTATCTTCATAGGACATAGTTAAAATTGTAAATAATGGTCAAGTAATGGTAAATTCTGCTTTGCAAAAGTACCGATTAATGAGATTATTATTTTTTTAATCTGGAGTGAAGGGAACACACTCTTTGTTGGTATTAATGTTGCTTCCATGAAATCTGTAAGTGTGTTTTGTTTAACTTTGCATTTAAAATATTTTGTATTTAAGGTCTCATTCAGCTCTAGAGCATTTCTGCTCCTATGAAATTGGGTTAAGCATTTTGTATGTTTATCCTTTTATTTGAACACTTTGTTCCTCTTTGTATTTAGTCTCGTCTTGCTATTCTTAGGGTTGACTTCCATTTTCAGTAGCCCGTTTGTACCTAATTGTGTGCTTAGGCCTTCTTAATATTTGGTAATTCCTCTTGTTTTTGCCTAAATGTTTTGACCTTGTTTTCTTTCACACACAGGCTACCATACTATTTCTGAAAGAATTTGGTAGCTTTTCCTTGCTATATTTGTAGAGTGCTTCATTATAGCTTCTTTCCCATCCTATTCTCTGGTCATCTCCCTCCCCCACCCTCTCCTTAGAAATAAGTGGTTCACATTTTAGTGAAAAGTTTTAGATAAATTGTCTTTTTCTTTAATTATGATCATTTATTTTGTGTAAATTTCAGGATTAGAGTGGCTGAACACAGAAGGGCCTATTTCTGTCTACAAGGATCTAGGTGGAAAAGTGGTTGTCCTTGATTTCTTCACCTACTGCTGCATAAACTGCATTCACCTATTGCCTGACCTCCACGCCTTACAGCACACCTACTCTGATACAGGTAACTGCCCCTTGATTGGTTGCTGAAAGACACTTGTGGCACAGGCTCTGGAAGAGGAGCTGACTCATTTGCTCATGGAGAACGAACGTTGGCAAGACTGCAGTCATTCTAAAAGTAATTTCTGATCTGTGAATTAAGGGCTCACGCACCTTTTCATGAAGAGTTAAGCGTAGTGATACTGGAACCAGCATTTAGTATATTTTTCTCTAATGATGGGACGTAAGGTACTTTTTTTATGATCAAGTATTGTTAAAAGGTTGTTTTTTATATCTAGATTTACCTGAATTTGTCCTATGAAAAAATTAAATGTGTGACTCTGATTTTATACTTAAGAACTGTGATAATAAAGGTTTAAAGTTCTTTTTACTCCTCCACATACCAGTGAACAAAGGCACACTTTTTTTCTTTCCTTAAATTCTCATCTGAGGACATGCTTATTGATTTAGAGAGAGGGGAAGGGAGGGTGGAACAAAAGGAAGTGAAACAGGATGTGAGAGAGAAACATCGATTGATTGCCTTCCTGTGCACCCTGACCGGGACCACACCCACAACCCAGGCATGTGCCCTGACCAAGATTTGAACCTGCAACCTTGTGGTTTGCTAGACGACACCTAGCCAACTGAGCCATACTGGCCAAGGCAGGTTTAAAGTCCTTAATAGGAAATGTGATTATTCTTTCTTTAATTTTAGATGACATGAATAGTAGTGGAATGCAGAATATTATAACGGGTACTTTTTCTTCTGCTTTATGAAAAATGTCTTCCAAAGCCACACTAGGAAATCCTTTTATTGTATTGCAGATTCTGAAGATGTAAGAGGTTATATACTTAGTATTTTCTTAGAGGTTTGAAATTTTTTCAGTTTTTTTTTCTTGTTTACCTCATCCTAAAAGAGAGCATAGCAGGGCGTAAATGAAACTAAAGGTTTTGATTAATTAGGTTGACATTAATTGAAGCTCTATTCTTAGAAAAAAAGGAGGGTCAGTGATCCTGTGAGTAAAGATGAGAGTAGAGTGTACACGTACAAGATGAAGGATGTCTTGAAACTTAAAAAAAGGAGTGATAGATAAAATCTTCAGTGCTAGTGAAACTTCACTTGCTTTTCAGTTGTAATAGGTTGTATCTTGAAATTGCTGAACAGTGAGATTTATCAAGAACTCACATATTCCCAGTAGCTAAATCATGTTTTGAAAAATTCATCTGTATTGATTTAAGAAATATGAGTATCTCATCTGTTAGGTTTTGAATGCCTGTATGTCTTCATTAAGTCCGTATAAATAAATGAACATGTATTATGTGTAAGGTACTCTGCTAACTGCTGGGGAAAGATGTCTCAAAATTGAATGAAAAGCATTATGGAACCTGAGGAAAGGAGTAACTCACTTTGCCTAGAAGCACTGGAAAAGATTTCTCAGAGAAAGAGACAATTAAGATGGAACTGGGAAAATGAGCAGTAATGCAGCTGAAAATGAAAATGAGACAGGAGAGACACTCCTGGTGGAGGAAGCGACAGGCAAACCAACAGGAGAGCAGAGAAGAGTAGGTTTCGTGGGGGCTCCTGGGAAAAGTGGAAGGTGGGTTAGGTGTGGACCACATTGTGAAGGGCTTTGCATAACATTCTTAACAGTTTGGACTTTTCCTTTCATTGAAGATACAGAGATATTAAAGGTTTTCAATTTGTTTGTTTTTTGTTTAACAGAAGGATCTCATAATAAAACGTGAGTTTTAGAGAGCACTATAGTCTGGGTCACCTGTTTCTGCACTTAAGATACACCCCTTAAAGACTGTGTACCGTTAACTTTCTTGGCTAACCCCATACCTGGGACACATTCAGTGACGTCGTAGGACGGATCTTTGTAATCCTTTACCACTTCACTGCAAACATCATTTTTATAGCCCATTGTAACCAAATCTGAAAACCAAAAAACTATTTTTATACCTACTTCTGTAAAGAAAAATAGTTTGTAAATATTCTCAACATTATAAATCTCAAAGTGATCTCATTACTGAAACATTATTTCAGTAATATGCTACTATTTCGAAAATGCTGATAACTTAAAAATAAAAGATTTTTAGGTTGCTCAAGATCAGTTCAATTCATAGTCACAAAAGCAGGCATACCAGAGATGATGGCATCAAGGGTCAGTGAGGTGTCACGAACTTCATTTGCTTTCCTGCAGCCAGGTGTCTTATCTCACTATCTGCTGTGTTTCTGAACGTGTTTGTAACACGTTCCCTGAAAGGGACGTTCAGCAGCCTATTTTAAATTCATGGAATATTCTTTCATTTAATCGGCAAGCCAGAATTTCTCAGCTTTGTGAGGAAGTCCTTATTCATTCAAAACACCTTGAGCCCTGGCTGGTATGGCTCAGTGGATTGAGCGTGGGCTGCGAACCAGAGGCTCACCGGTTCGATTCCCAGTCAGGACACACGCCTGGGTTGCGGGCCGGGTCCCCAGTGGGGGCCAAGTGAGAGGCAACCACACGTCGATGTTTCCCTCTCTTTCTCCCTCCCTTCCCCCTGTCTAAAAATAAATAAATAAAATCTGAAAAAAACAAACAAAAAAAAAACACCTTGAAAGAGGTCCAATTTAATACCCAGTTTCCTTACTCTGTAAAACGCTTTTAAAGTCAGGTTTGTTACGGGGACCAGCATCACTTTTTCAGTAGCATAGGGGAAATTATAATGCCAAAGAGTCTAAAGCAAAAAGTAAACAGATACTGTACTTAATAGTAATGAATGGTTCTGGTCTTCAAACATTGTTTAGGGATGTACGTGTGGCATGGCCAGCATGGCTTAGTTGGTTGGGCATCGGCCTGCAAGGTGAAAGGTCACCACCAGGTCGATTCCTGGTCAGGGCGCATGCCTGGGTTGCAGCCAGTCCCTGGTCAAGGTGCAAATGAGGCAACCAATCGATGCTTCTCTCTCACATAGATGTTTTTCTCCCTCTCCTTCTCCCTCTCTTCCCCTCTCTCTAAAGTAAATAAATATATATATTTTTAAAATGTAGCTGTGCTCTGAGGTTATTAATCCTTAACGGTTCAGTTCACATATTACACTGACAGGTACATTGGTGGGTTGTTTTTTTTCCTTTTCTACTTGAGAGTTTCTAAGTTTTTCTTTTACTTTTTCATACTGGATACATTAATGGTGTGTTATTATATAATACCCAATTTTAGCACAAGGGCTATTATGTAAGGAAAGGCATTCTTGTTTTGTAAGAAAACAACTATTAGGAAAACTTAGTATATTTTAAAATGTGATTGCTTGGTGTGTGTTAACATAATTAAATTCAACTTAAAAACCTAAATGCCATAATACTACGGAATAAATGCTGGTAGTATCATTATGAGCATAAACTTTTTCTATTTTATACTTTACTAAAAACTAGAAAAATGCATTTTTCATTTTATAGTGAAACTATCCCTTTTAAGGAGTTACTATAGAATTTCACTTCCCGTGTCAGGGTTCCTGTGACCACCACCGGGTTCGATAGTTCTTTAGGGGGACTCACAGGATTAAGCACATAGTTGTGCTGACAACTGTAATTTATTACAGCGAAAGGGTAAAGCAGAATTGGCGAAAGGAAAAGACACAAGGGTTAAGTCCTTCCGAAGGCTATTCTGTATGATTACCAGAACAAGCGAAATATTTTAAGAAAAATCTCTGCATTCTTATTTTAAGGTTCTTGGCACTGAAGAAAATGGGAAGCGTCATTCTTTGGCAGTTGTCCTTGTGTGAAGATCAACATAGATACTCTGTTTAGACAATATGATGTAGTTCATATTGTTGACCTAAGAACCTCCAAACCTGTAGAGAACTTTTATGAGTTTATTTGAGCCAAACCGATGACATGCGTGAAACAAGATCTCCAGTGCTCCAGAGAATGGCAGCTTTACAGTTTCTCTTAGGCATTGGGAATTAAGGAGGGACAGCAAGGACAATTACTTGGGGGTGGAAGGAAGCAGGGTGGGGACTGCCCTAGAGCAGGCATGTCCAACCTGTGGCCTCTCGGGGCCACACTGGAAGAAGAAGAGTTATCTTGGGCCACCCATTGAATACATTGAGACACGTGATCATAAAACAAATCCTCAAACTGTTTTACATACATTTATGATTTTGTGTTGGGCCACATTCATAGCCCTTCTGGGCTATAGGTTGGACACCCCTGCGAGATCATGTGCTCCCTTGAGGATAGTTATACCTCTCTTCCCATCCATTCTTTCCATTATTTTTAGTTTGTCTTTTTTTTTTTTTACACAAGAGATGACTTACTATATACATATTTGTGCACTTTGCTTTTTTCAAGTAACAGTTTGAAAAAGGCAAGGTGTATAAAAATCCTGGCAGTCACTCCATATAGAGAACTTCCTGACTGTTTTTAATAGCGGCATACTTCACTGTGTGTGTGGGGGGGGCATAATTTTTGCGGCCCCTCTCCTCTCCTGTGTGTGTATTGGCTCCCAGGTTGTTTGCAATATTCAGAAGTTACAAACAGTGGATAATCTGGTGGATCTGTTATTGTACTGCTGGTGGAATATCTTCAGGGTAAAGTCCTAGAGGTAGGATTGCTGGGTCAAAGTTAAATGCGTTTAAAGTTGTGTTCAGTACTGCCAAATTCCACACCAGGAGAGTTGGCCCAGTTTGGCTTCCTACTAGCAGTGTATGAATGTGCTTACTTTTAAATTTTTACTGACCTAAAGTGGCAGGAATGGTATCTTGGTGTAGTTTTCAGTTGCATTTTAGAGTGGGGTCAAACATCTTTCTGTATGTTTATGGCTGTTTATTGTAAACGGAGTTTTGTCAACCATTATATTCTCCAACCGGTTATTGTATAGGCGTGCAAAGACTACTGATTTTCATGTGTTAATTTTATATTCTGCTACTTCTTGTATGGTTTATTATATGCTGCAGTTTTATAATCAGTTCTCTGGGGTTTCCTAATCATACTATAATATCTGCAAAGAAATTTTCCAGTTCTTATGCCTGTAATTGATTTTGCTTCTCATTTTTCTCCATTAAGTAGAAGGCTGGTTTTAGGGCTTAGTTATATTTGCTTAATAAGTTAACAAAGTATTAAAGGATAAAATTTAAGAAAATTACATTTCAATGAGCCTGATGCTAAAAACAAGAATTTATCTGTGCTGCGTCTGGGTTTGGAGGAAAATAGTGGCCACCTGATTTTGACTCTTTCTGCTTTCTGCTCCTCTCCAAACATAACAAGGAGAGTAAATAAAACCGCACTTGACCCTACATTGAGCAGTATTAGGAGATAGAGAATATCGTGGCCTTCAAATTACCTGTAAGTTGGAGAATAAACTGAATTTCATTAAAGGTCCTGCTGCTGCTAGCCTGCAGGTACTGAGAACAGGGAGGGGGAGGCTTAAAAGATCCATGAAAAAAAGTGGTTTAGAGTTCCTAGGCGAAGAAGCACAGAGTACCTACAGAGAGAGAAACCTCAGTAGTAAGTGCAAAACTGAACACAGGTTTGTGAAGCAGATCATGGCACCAGCTCTTGGAAAAGTGTAGGAATGGGAACGGGAGCCTCAGGGAAGCACTGCTTCTGGGAGAGAATCAGACGTAGACATGTGTGGTTTCTCTCGGAAATAGCCTGCTGCAGCGATAAAGGACAGTAAGGGTGAAAGCTTAAGGACCCCACAGAAACTGAGGAAGAGTACATATCAACCCCTCCTTCCAACGGTGCTGTCCGAGATGAAGCTGCACAGGACAAGGGCACTCTCAAACTGAGAGCCCTGCCCATAAAATGACTAGGAATATTAAAAATATCACATCCACAGAAAACTGTAAAGAGCTGAAAATAGGACTCAAAGTTGAAATGCTGATGAAAATTCTCACTTAACAATCACGAAGTTGGCAAAAACTGTAACACAATTTTTCAATTGAATTACATATCCTCAAACAGCTTTTAGGAATAATATAAAAACAACTTGAATCAGAAATTCAAAAATTAAGAACAGAAATGGACCAAAAAGGGGGAGAAAAAGAAAAGGAAGAAATGTTGCTTGAACTCAGAAAGGGAATAGAAGAAAAAGGTCAGAATTATATTAGAAATGAAGACTAAATTACAAGGTGCCTAAGGGACAATAAATTCATATAAAAATGGAATCAGGAGCATTGAAGTTAAAACAGTGCAGGAGAAACTTAGGGAATAAAAATGAGCTAAAGAAAGAAGTAAAAAGAGTTAGGAAATGATCGAATTGGAAAATAGCAGAAGAGGTCCAACATAAGACTACTTGGAGACTCTGAAGAATAAAATCAAAACAACTGACTGGAGCTAATGTCTAAAATTATAATCCAAGAAAATGCTCTGGAAGTAAAAGAAGCCTTGAATCTAGATGTTGAAAGGTCCTACCAGATTCCAGGGAAAGTTGACCTAGAACATCCAAAGAGATATCCTAGTAAAAATATTACACTTTAAAGTTGTTTTTTAAAAAAACATCAGAACCACCAGAAAAAAAAAGACTTAAAGGCATATAAATTACACTGGACAAACTTTTCACGAATGTATAAAGGGAGGCAACAGTAGAGCAGTGTTTTCAAGAATCTTAAGTAGTGAAAGTACAAACCAAGGATAATATATTCAAACAACTGTCTTTTAAGAATCAATTAGGGTTATAAAAAATTTTTAAATGTCCAAGAACCTAGAGAATACTGTGCACATGTGAATCTACTTTCTGGTGAATCTACTTGAGAGAGAGTTTCTCCTAACCAGGGGTGACTAAGGAAACTACCAAATGGATGACATTTGTAGAGTTAAGACCAAAATGAGGACCTAGAGTTTTGGTCTATCAATTAGGGTTTGATCAGAGAAGCAGAGATATTAGAAGTAATGAGAAATGACGAAGGATTTTTCATAGGCACTTAATCTTTATGTAGTTGTGGGAACTGGTTATCTAATCTACATGTGACTGTTACTTCTATGTCTTCGTGCCTCAACTTGAAATCAGCAGGTCAGGCAATTGAAAAGGAAAGATGAGTATGAAGTAGTAGTAGTAGGGGAGGGAAAGCAAGGGCTGGCTGCAACCTGCAAGCATGAACTGGACCCGTGTAAGTTTCAAACTTAAATGTGAGGTGACCAGCAGGGTAAGTTGGTACCCTTCTTCAAAATTTTGAGGACTCTCCACACAGTTTTCCATAGCACCCGCACTAATTTACATTCCTACCAACAAGGTACAAGGGTTCCCTTTCCTCCGCATCCTCTCTAACACTGTTGTTTCTTGGTTTTGGTAATAGCCATTCTGACAGGTGTGAGGTGATGGCTTATTGTGGTTTTGATGTGCATTTCCCTGATAATTAGGTTTGCTGAGTATCTTTTCATGTGCCTATTTGGCCATCTGCATGTCTTTGGGAATATGCCTATTCAGGTCCTCTGCCCATTTTTTAATCAGGTTATTTGACTTTTTTTGTTGTTGAGATTGATGAGTTCTTTATATATTTTGGATACTAACCCTTATAGGATATATGATTTGAAAATATCTTTTCCCATTTGGTAGGTTGCCTTTTCATTGTGTTGGTAGTTTCCTTTGCTGTGCAGAAGCTTTTTAGTTTGATGTAGTCTTATTTGTTCATTTTTGCCTTTATTGCCTTTGCTTTTGATGTCACATCCTCCCCACCAAAATCATCACCAAGACTGGTGCCAGGTAGCCTACTGCCTGTGTTTTCTTCAAGGAGTTTTATGGTTTCAGGTTTTAGGTTCAAATGTTTGCATTATTTTTTGTGTGCAGTGTAAGGTAGTGATCCATTCTTTTGCATGTGGCTGTCCAGTTCAAACCCAACACTGTTTATTGAAGAGACTGTCCTTTCCTCATTGTAAATTCTTGGCTTTTTTGTCATAAACAAATTGACCATATATGTGTAGGTTTATTTCTAGACTCTGTTCTATTCCGTTGCCCTGCTAGAACTGTATGGTTTTGATTACCTTTGCAGTATGGTTTGAAATCAGTAAGTGTGATACCTCCGGCTTTGTTCTTTTTTTTCAAGGTTGCTTTGGTTATTTAGAGTCTTTTGTAGTTCCATACAAATTTTAGGATAGTTTTGTCCTGTATCTGAAAAATGTCATTAGGTTATTAATAGGGATTGCATGGAATCTATAGGTTGCGTTAGGTAATGTGGCCATTTTAACAGTGCTGTCCGGTTTGTGAGGACAGATTACCCCTCCATTTCTTGACTCCCTTTCAGCAGGTGTCTTAGAGTGTTCAGTGCGCACATCTTTCACGTCCTCGGTTAAATTTATTCCTAGTTACTTGTTTTGTTGCAGTCATAAATGGGATTTTTTCTTAATTTCTCTTCTGATTTTTTGTTATTAGTGTATCGAAATGCAGCGATTTTTGTAAATTGATTTTGTATCGGGTTGGCCAAAAAGTTTGTTTGGTTTTTTTCTGTAAGAGGGCTGTAGTAGCTCTTCGTTGTGTTTAATTTCATTTGAAAAAATGTTGTTAGATTGTGTTGCGACAGCTATCATATCAGCGTGCATTTAAAAAGCCTTATCAAAATTGGTGAATTTCTGTGTAGCCCCTTTAATATTGAAGATGGAAGGAAATATGCAACATTTTTGGCATATTATGCTTTGTTATTTCGGGAAAGATAAAAGGCAATTGAAACACAAATATTTGTGCAGTGAATGGAGAAGGTGCTATGAGTGATCCAACAGGTCAGAAGTGGTTTGCGAAGTTTTGTGCTAGAGATGTCTCGCTGGACGATGCTCCACAGTTGGGTAGACCAGTTGAAGTTGATAGTGATCAAATCCAGACATTGAGAACAATCGGTGTTCTAACACAGGGAGATAGCCGACGCTATCAAAATATCCAAGTCAATTAAGTTATTGGTGAAATGAAAATTGTGTCTTCTATTTTACGGGGGGAGGAAAAAAAAACTCTTTGGCCATTTGTTTATTATTTCTAATAGTTTTTGATGGAGTCTTTAGGGTTTCTATATGTAAAGTTATGTCATCTGCAAATAGTGACAGTTTTACTTCTTTCCAGTTTGAATGCCTTTTATTTCTTTGCTGATTGCTCTAGGTAGGACTTCAAATCTATGTTAAATAATAGTGGTGAGAGTGGCCATCCTCGTCTTGCTCCTGATCTTAGAGGAAAAGCTTTCCGTTTTTCACTGTTTTGTTTAATGTTAGCTGTGGGGTTTATCATACATGGCCTTTACTATTGAGATGATTTTCTTCTCTACCCATTTTATTGTTTTTAAAATAAATGTATGTTGAATCTTAATCAGGTGCTTTTTCTGCATCTATTGAGATGACCCTATGATTTTTATCCTTTACTTTGTTAATGGGGTGTACCACATTGATTTGCAGATGTTGAACCATCCTTGCTGCTCTTGCACAAATCCCATTTGATCTTGGTGTGTGATCCTTTTACTGATCAGTGTACTGTTGCATTCAGCTTGCTAGTATTAACATTTCATTAAGAATTTTTACATCTGTGTCCATCGGAGATATTGGCCTATAACTTTCTTCTTTGTATGTTCTCCTTGTCGGATTTTGATACGATAATGCTGGCCCTGTAAAATAAATTGGAATGTGTTCCCTCCTCTTCAATTTTTTGGAGGAGGCTGAAAAGGGTAGGTATGAAATCTTTGAATATTTGTTCGAATTCACTAGTAAAGCCATCTGGTCCTGGACTTCTGTTTTTTCCGTTTTTGATTGCTGTTTCCATCTTACTAGTAATAGTTCTAATCAGAATTTTTGTTTCTCATTATTTAGTCAAATTCAATATGATCCTAACAATTTGTCCATTTCCTCTTAAATTTTCTAATTTGTTAGCATATAGCTGTTTTCATTAGCTTATGATCCTTGTATTCCTGTGGTACCCATTGTAGCTTCTCTTTTTTCATTTCTCATTTTAATTATTTGAGCCTTCCTTCTTTTTTTCTGAGTAGCTAAAAGTTTGTCCATTTTATCTTTTCAGAGAACCAGCTCTTGCTTTTGTTGATGTTTTTGTATTGTCTTTTTTGTCTGTATTTCAGTTGTTTCAGCTCTGATTTTTATTACTTTCTTTTCCTGACTTTGGGGTTTGTTTGCTGTTTTTCTTGTTTCTTTTTGTGTGGAGTTAAGTTATTTAGGTTTTTCTTGTTTCTTGAGGTAGGCCTGGATTGCTGTAAACGCCTCCCTTACCATTGCATTCTGTAGATTTTGATAAGCCATATTTTCGTTTCATTTGTCTTCATGTATTATTTCTCCTTTGATTTTTTCATTCACTGAATAATTGTTCTGTAGCATGTTTAATCTTCACATATTTATGATTTCTCCAGTTTCTTCTTGTAGTTGACTTTTAGTTTCTTACTGTTGTAGTCAGAAAAGATACTTGATGTGATTTCATTCTTAAATTTATTGAGAATAATTTTGTGTCAATTTATGGTTCACCCTTGAGAATTTTCCATGTGTGCTTCAGAAGAATGTGTTCTGTTGCTTTTGGATGGAAGTTTTGTACGTATGTATATATTAAGTCTATCTGTTACAATAAGAACATATAATCTGTCTAATATGTTATTTAAAGCAACATTTTCTTGTTGATTTTTTTTTTTTTGGTCTGGATGATCT
>VMDR010033153.1:0-11459 GCA_007922815.1 Macrotus californicus
TTTCTACTAATGTTTTCCTAGTCCTGACCTTTAGTTTAATTTTTCTTCTCAATATGTGAAATATAAATTAAATATAATTTACATGCCTAGAGAAATCGTAAGTCTTAAGTTTTCTTAGTTTTTATTTTTTACGACTTGTACAAATATTTTGTGAAAGAAAATTTTATGGAGAATAGAGTACTTATTCATATATGAGGTCATCTCCTGGGTAACAATTACTAGGATTATCCTGGGTTGGTCCTGAGGACAAAATTTGGACCAAAGAGAGAAATTTAGTGTTGAGTTCAAGGAAATCCCTATCAACAGGAACTGTTTCGTGAAGCAATGATATTCTGGAAATGTTCCAGAATATGCCTTGTGGTCCAGGTCAAAATGTTGAAGAGGCAATTTTTACAATAATTTGACATTTAAATGCTTTTACAAACACTAGAATTATTTGTTTTATAACCTCTGCATTCATTATATTAAGATACTCCATTATATTGCAAATATTAAGGTGCATTTTCAGCTGACTGGGCAATGGGCTCACATAGGCAAATTACTACTCAAACTTTGATTATATTTGATTCAGAATCTGATATCTAAAAAATCAACATTGAATGAATTCTGCTTACATGGGGTAAGTTATGTGGAATTATATTTGAAAACAGAATGATCTCCAGCAATTTCAGATAGAACTAATGGAAAATTCACTTAAATATTTTAAGTCAAAATCACACAATATGTAGGCAAATGAAAAAAATTGAGGTGTGGAAAGAGCAGAGTCTAACTTTTTAAGAAGTTTAATCTTATGTTCCTATAAAAGGAAGTTAGAAAAATTAAACTCCATTTACTATTAAGCTTCCTCCATATTGATAAAGAAATTCTAAACATAAGTATTGTTTTGTGGATTAGGTAGAATTCTGTAGCTACATTTTCCTAAGAAAATGTTTGTATACTCATAAAATATTGACAGTTGCTCAGGTGTCCGAGATGCCTAAGTGGCTGAAATTACACACAAATCACTAAATGGGTGAGTTTTTCTCTTTTTATGTACATATTCTTCAAATGAAAGCTCAATGTTATCACTCTAATGTCCCATAAACCCTGGCTACTCACCATGTTGGTAAATTGGAATGATCTGATTTAAGCTGTTTGTTTTGAAAACAAGAAACAGAAATCTCAAAGGCTGTGGACATTTTCCAAACACAGTTTTAAAACATGGCCCATCATAATTGTAAATCAAATGTTCTAGAAGTTAGAGAAAAAAAAATATCTGTGTGGACCAGGACGAAACTCCTGTGAAAGAAATCTGAATGGATGTACTGGGCTAAGGGCAGCATGCTCACAAAGAGCAACCCATCATCCTTCAAGGGGGCGTTTCAAACACATGTCCCACTAACGAGTGTTGTCTCATAGAATTATTTTTTGAAAGTACAAACGTTGCCTCAGAATGGCTATGACTGATGAAGGGAACCCAGCATGCTGCATGGCTGAGGTATTTGTGCTCCACATTGGACCTTCCTAACATAAGGTTACTTGTAGAATGTTGAGCTTGCTTGAGTTTGCTATCTGTTGATTGGATTCTTTACCTGAATGTTGGCAGATGATCTGATTTTCAGAGTTCTTCTCTCGAGCAAAAATACCAAGTCCTATTTTCTGAAGCTGGGGTATGGCAGACATGAGGGACCAGTGCAGGAAGCAGTCCCGGGAAGCATAGGCTTGAAAAAAGTCATTATAAGTGCAAAGGAAAATATAAGAAAAGAAACAGGCTAAGAACTCTTTTTTCTGATTTGTCTCCCTCACAGTTCCACTGTGGAAAAGCACATTTAATACCTTTTGGCAAAAGGTCCAAGGAGAGAAGGTCTTTGGAAAAAGACAGAATTGGCAGGACACAAACCATCCCAAGGAGAGGAGAATGGAGAATAAATGAAAACAATAGAAGTGCAGTGAGAAGGTGAATGTGGCACAGGGAGCCCTAATTTTAATCTGCACTTTTCTTTCTGGTTTCTTGCTGGTGACATAGAGACGTTTGGACAAGGTTAGGGGATGGTTTGGGGTTCAGTAATGCATTTCTCAAGGGGCTACTCATTCTGCACTAGTTAAGTTCATACTACGTGCATTGTCATTGCAGTGAACAGAATCCGGCAAGAATGTCTCATTCTTCCTAGTTTCTTCCTATCTCTTTTTAAAAATTTTTTATGCCTCTCTTCTTAAAGGTAGGACTTGTCTAGAATCGTTAAGTGCCTATTCGAGTACTAGGCAGAGTCTCCTGGGCCTCTACTAGTGAAAGACAATTCCAAGAATGTGTGCTCAATCCCATCAGTTTCAGTTTTATTTGAGAGACAGGATAACATAGTGAGTAGGAGGTGAAGATTCAGGGAAATGATGCTGATGTTCAAATGGCTACCTTATATAGATTCCATGTTAGTGTGGATAGGTTACCCAGCCATTGCCTCAGTTTCCTGATCTGTAAAAGGGAGAGAATAAAAGTACTCCAAGGATTTGTTAAATTAATACATGCACTGTGCTCTATAATCCAATGCTTGGATTATAACATGTTCTAAATGCACACTAGTCAATAAACTTATTTTATCAAAGTAGAATGGAGGTCCTACTTTCAATCTCTGGATCTGTGGCACGCGTCTGGATTCCATGAGCCCTGGTAAAGTTACAGCGTATGCCCTGCACACTAGAGGATCTTCCTTTCACAGCAGCCCTGAGTCTTGGATGTTCTGTAGGGTAGGCAATTGATGCATTCCAAAATCAAAGTTTTTTCTTGCCATGTCTGCTTCTGTTTCTTCCAGGAAAATTTGCCAAACAAACAAACAAAACATAATTTCTAGATGTGCTTCACCTTGCCCTCGCCTTCAAAGGGATATTTTAACTTTCCATGTCTTTGTAAGACCAGTGATTGATGGGTAGGGGTTCATATTATGACCAATCCACCCATAATTATTCTGACTAAATCAAAATGTATTTTCTCCTACTCAGGTCTCCCATTATCTAACTCCTAAGGTAAGACATAACAAATATAGTGAGAGGAGGAAGGAAGGAAGGAAGGAAGGAAGGAAGGAAGGAAGGAAGGAAGGAAGGAAGGAAGGACAATATATTTCTATAATGCTTTAGATAAAATTCCATGGAATAAAGTTAAAAGCATTTTCAAGTAAGGATGTATGTTCTTAATATTTATTAGAATCTTATTGAGAAAATATTCATGTTTCATTTTGGAATCTTTTCTTAGGCATTTATTTCTGACAGGGCCAGTCTTCTTACAGCCTGCCTTGAAAAGGAAGTTTTCTGAGCAGCATTTTCTATAAATTCTCTTCAAAAATTTTCCTACCAAGAAAATTCCCTAAGACAATGTTCCTGTGAGTAAAATCATATTCTGACTGCCAAGAATCATCATTTTGGAAAAAAAATAATAAAGTATTAGCAACAATCTTCTTCTAAGTCTTAGAACCTGAGGGAACATTCCAGAATAGTGTCAGTATAACACATTTAAGTGGCCTCATTCTAGTTATAGCACATGATGAAAGTATTAAACGATATTATTTGAAGACTATAAAGTGATTTGGCTGACAATTTTTTTAAAAATGTGTGAGTGTACAAATACAATCTACATGTGTGTGTGTACATGCACACCATGTGTTGGTACCTCATGTGCATGTAAGTATACTGGCTATTTTAAACCAGGCTTGGTCTTTTGAGTCAGGACTGAATCCCAGTTCTGGCTCTCCTACTCATTATCAGTATATTCCTGATTATACTAATCCCTGTAAGCCTAAGCTTTTTCATCTTGAAAAATGGTACCCCTAAGCAAGGGTATATCATTTATGATTGATGTACATGAAAAAATATATAGTCTTCTATGTAGTACCTTTTCTCTCATGAGTACTCAAATGTGAGGTAGTTGTATATTTGCTTTTAAATAATTTATTTCAAATAGCAACATCAAATGCTTTCTTTTAGTCAATACTAGCAAAGAACATGGTGTAAAAAATGTCACTTAGAGGAGAAAAAGTTTTATGTCGCCCTTTAAACCTCTTAAAGTCTTGACTGAAAACAGATCAGTTTTGATTAAATACAAATATCTTTCAATTGTGTGTCTTTCCTTTGGCTATTAAATCATACATTTTTAGGGTTTGTGGACAGCATGGGAGGCTTTCTACCAAAAATCCAACCCCAGATCTCAACCTTTAAAAATATTAGATGTACTTCTTTACTAAAAGAAGTGATGCTCTTTTCAAAATCATTCTGTCAGGCATGAAATTGTTGAATTAGCTTTAAAAGTCAGGCCAAATGGGTGCGGGAAGAAGGTAATCAGAGAGAGCAGTTCATTAGCTCATGAGAAAGAGCAGTTAGTGTTGTCATGTCTGGGCTGAGATGAAGTTGGTCAGATTGTCCTGCCAAAGAAATGTCGTGGGGGAGGAATTATATTGTCCGGGAAAGAGTCCTAGGAGGAATGTTCCTTTAAAGTCCATGCTAAATCTGCTATTTTGGGTACTAAGACTGCACACCACTAAAAAGAAACAGTTACAGCTGTGACATTTTACCAACAAAAGCCGTAGAGATCTCCCACTAGTGACATGCTCTGGTTTGATCCTAACTAGTCTGAAAATGTCAAGGGGGATATGGGTTAGGCATCAATTATTTCTAATTTCCATGCAATTAGTCTCCCCCAAACTCAGAAGCTGGGATCTGTATTGGACTGCCCTGGAATTTTCCCTGAAGTATTCTTCACCAGCTGCCCAAGAAGCTCTGGATGAGCTCTTGGAAAGTTACAGAATTGGACTCCCAGCGATGGAATCAGACCTGAGTTTGGCTGCTCTTTAGTGGACTGAGCCCAGTTGAGTTTTCAAAGCTCTTGGGTGTGACAGTGACTGCATTTCATCAATAGGATATAGACACTTTGAGTCTCTGGAACTGACGGATTCTGGACTGCCAAAGGAATAGGCTCCCAAATCCCTGAGAAGGAGCAGCTATCTTATTGCAAATCCACTCATTAAGGGTGAAGAAATTAAAGAACTTAAACAGTCATCCCAATGCATTCTGCTTTGTGAGAGACACCATAATGACCTGGGGTTGAGAATTAGCTTTTGGGAAATGAAAATATCTTATCCAGAGGTGATTGGAAAGGAGCAGAGATAGAACCTCACTGTGGAATGGAACTGCATAGTGGGATGGCACAACTTTCTAAGACAGAGGATGCTCTCAACTTTCTAGGTTTCTCACAGCTTTCTAAGACCAATGGTAAAAGTTTTGGAAGTGTCAGACATTAGTTGAATTCACTGTCACCGCTAGGTACTATGTATGCCTTTTGTGTTGAAGACTTGCAGATTCTACATAAAGAGTCGGAATCCTCTCCTCTTAAATCTCGGGACACCCTTTGGTCAGTAGACTAGGTCCAAAGTAAGCATGTGCCAATTCCTAGCCTAGTCCCCAAGAGACCTTTTGAACTTTTATTTGCCTTCTTGAAACTTTAACCTTAGCCAGAGATAAGCATCCTTTGCCTGAGATAGCATCCGGAAAAAAATTTAACATCGTAGCTCCAAGACGGCTATTGTTGGAAAAGCCTGCTTGCAAGATGGTCCCTTAGCTGCATGCGGAAACTTGGATTTCAGGAATGTTCCCACCACCGTAACTAATAAGAGGAGCTCACTGTGCCTCAAGTGTTTGTGAGAACAATGTGGTTTATGCTGAACACCTGCTCTTATTGTCAGAGTCTGGAATTTTGGTATGGGCCAAAGAGTGTTCACATGACCAACCCCTAATAGAAACCCTGGACACTGAGTCTGTAATGAAATTCCCTGGAAAACAACCTTTCAGATACGTTGTCACAATTCATTGCTGGGGAAATTAAACATAGCCTACGTGACTGACTGTGCTTAGACTCTTGGAGGCTCGCACCTGGTGTCCTCAGAACTTTGCCCCACATGCCTTTGCTTTTGCTGATTTTTGCTTTATATCCTTTTTATCTAATAAATGATAGCCATGAGTGTGTCTGTATGCTGAGTCCTATGACTCCTCTTAGTGAATTATTAGATCAGGGGAGTGGTCTTGGGGACCCCTGACACAGATAACCTACTGAGGAATGGAAGACCTCATGAGGCAGAGGGAATTTTCCCACTGAAGGCCATCTTCAATGAGTTAACAGTCAGCTGATCAACAGATATGTGAGTGACTCCCAGGTGAGCACCCAGAGATGGAAGCAATGTTTACTGTGTAAGAGTCCAGTGTTGGCCAGCCAAGCCCAAGCAAGATTGGCAGACTTCACCAGCCAATCTGTAAATTTGTGAGAAATAATGATTGTTGTTTTAAGACCCTAGTTTTCAGGATAATTTGTTATTCAGCAACAACTAACTAATACAAGAAGGCTACACATTAAATAAAGGATAACAAAGTCTTCAGAACAGAGATTAAAACTTGATTGGACAAGAAAATAGTTGAAGAGTTCTCAGTTTAACAAAAATCCAAATCCCTTCCATGCTAGTCAGCAGATTAACTAAATGAGATCTTTAAACCCAAAGAAATAATAGAATTGATTTTCCAAATGACAAAAATGTGCTCCATAACTTGGCCTAGCATGCACAAATTCACTTTCATTCAGGGCAGCAGACTGAGTAAAACCTTCCTTTGACCAAATTTTGGATTTCAAATGCCTCCAGATTTAAAACCATGAAACCTGGCTTTAAGGATAGTTATCTTTAAAGGATGAGCACGGTGTTTCTTGGATGACTTTAATAGGTACTAACATTTTGAAATGATCCTTGGCTCTGTTTCATTCCAGCATTATCAGATTAAAAGAAATCCATACTATGGGTCCTTCATTTTGTACCTATGAACTTGAATAGTGGAAATCAACTGATGTTGACCCTTTAGTAATTTCTAACATCACTTTGAAGATGGAATGTTTGCATTCTTTTGAAATTATTCTGCCACAAGTAGACTAAGTAAAAAGAATAGTAATATCCCCTCATTTGTTACTTTGAAGTGGATCAAAAATGTGTATTATATAAATATATCATTTTTAAATTCCTTTAAAAATGGAAAGCAAGTGGCTCATCACTACCAGTAAAGAGCACTCATAAAACAAAATATCCTGTGGAACCACAAAACACAGCCTGATAAATATCACTGCTGTAAATCAAAATGAGGAAAACAGTTTCAATTTTTCACAGAAGATACATTTGCTATATACTTTTAAGATCTTAGAAAAGCTATTAAGTGCATGGTATCTCATCAATTTTATAAGAAGCACTCTTGACACTAAATTACTTAAGAAAAATAAATAGTAAACTTCCTGGATTCACCCAAATGCACTTTCCTATCATTGCATTATTTCATGTAGATTAATTATTCTTAACTTCATTAGTCTCAATGGTTCATTTTGACACAGTACATTAAACATGCTTCTTTCCTCCTCACTTCTCAACAGATATCTGAAATGAGTCAGCAAACACTGGAAAACACGTTGGTGAGGAGAGAGTACTTTTCAAATGAATGGAGCAGAAGTACATTATGGAAGACCTCCAAATACATACAAGTTTCTTGATTTTAGTAGATGGTTTTTTTCGCTTGGATCTGCATTACACAAACTGCATAAAATTTAGCAAACTTTTCTGTTTGTTTGTTTTATTTATTCTATTTATTGTTTTCCTGAGGCTTATTATTATTTATTAGATAACCCTTCCCCTGGCAATTACACTGGATGTTTAGTTTGGCATCAGATATGTGACTGGTTAACTCAGCTAGTTAGTAATGGTGCTAATATAAGTGCCAATTGCTAGAATGTCTTCCTTAAAAATCAAGCCACCAAGAAGAACGTCTTTATAGAGGCAACTAATGAGCCACCATAGTAAAGCTGGAGGTGTATGTATAGTCTGCCCTCTTTTGTTAAGGCAAAATTAGTCAGGTGCCATCACATTGATGAGAATAGGTGTTATTAGGTGGACAGGTAGCACTTAAATCAAATAAACTTCATGCTACTGTTAACCCAAGCCCCCTGTCCCATCAGCTCATGCAGCTTAGGTGTCCATCCATGCAGGAAATGAATGGAAATGGCCAGAGGAGGGTGGTTGGAATGTAGTAAACATTTAATTTGGTACGCAGTGTGGCTTGTTATTTGAATCAATACTTACTTCTTAATTTTATAATGTTACTCATAATAATGTATAAGAATTAAGGAAGAAAATAATATAATTTTGGAGGATCTTAAAAAGATTTAAATTATTCACAAAAAATATTGCACACACAAAATAAGAAACTATGCAAATTTAGGGAAAGAAGGACATACATGACTTTTATAAAACACGACAAATGAGAACAAGAGTGTATTTAAGATATACTAACATGATTATGCATTAATTTGAGTTTGTTCTCCAAGAAACAAACATCCATGATGACTATTGTATGGACTTGTTCCAACAAAATGTTGTGTCACAAGTTTTTTTTGTGCATTAGCCCAGGACGAATACACCATTATCATGGATTAAAGAGGAGTTCCAGGGAGAGTGGCAGTCTGAGAGCCACTCTGTGGTCACTCCCTCCTGACTCCCTAGGGAAGTGACGCAGTCGTAAATGAGAGGAATCACTCTTCAACGATAATCTTGAGGTTTTTGTTTTGTTTTGTCTTGTTCATTTCCTGGTTAACTACTGGGAAGAATACCTAGTCTAAAAGTTTAACCCAGCCCAAAATAAACGTGATGGTTAACTTTATGAGTCAACTCGGAGGGTGTTTTTGGATACCATTAGAGCTTTGAAACTGTGAACTTTGAGAAAGCAGGTTGCCCTCTGTAATGTGGGCAGAGCTTGTCCTATTACTGGAAGGTCTCCATAGAACAAAAAGACCAGCCTTCCTGAGGAAGAGGGATGTTCTCCGGCAGACTGCCTTCAGGCTTCATCTGCAGGCTGACCCTCCTGGGTCTCCAGACTGCTGGCCCACATGCAGACTTGGACTCGCCAGCTTCCATGAAAGTTTGTAAGTACGTACACACCCTGTTGCTCTGTTTCTCTGAAAAACCCTAACAAATAAAACTCCGTTACCGAGGGATTCTGGAAAAACAGGACATTAAGGATAGAGAACCCTGACTAATGCAGTATCAGATATAATTTTTGAATTTGTTCAAGGTAACAGTCTAGCATTTGCCAAGTCGAGGCACGATCAGTGAGCTTCACCAGCCAATCTGTAAACTTGCGAGAAATAATGATTGTTGTTTTAAGACCCTACATTTAAGGATAATTTGTTATTCAGCAACAACTAACTAGTACAAGAAGCCTACACATTAACTAAAGGATAACAAAGTCTTCAGAACAGAGATTAAAACTTGATTGGAAAAGAAAGTAGTTGAAGAGTTCTCAGTTTGACAAAAATCCAAATCCTTTGCATGTTGGTCAGCAGATTAACTAAATGAAATCTTTAAACCCAAAGAAATAATAGGATTTTCCATATGAAAAAAAAGGCGCTCCATAATTTCACCTGGCATGCACAAATTCACTTATATTCAGGGTAGCAGACTGAATAAGACCTTCTGTTGACCAAATGTTTGATTTTAAACGCCTCTAGCTCTAAACCCATGAGACCTGGCTTTAAAGATAGTTCTCTCTCAAGGCTGGGCAGTGATTCTTGGGTGACTTTAATAGGCACTAATATTTTGAAATGATCCTTGGCTCTCTTCTGTTGAGGCATTATCAGATTAAAAGAAACCCAAACTATAGGTCCTTCCTTCATTTTGTACCAAGGAACTTGAATGGTGGAATTCAACTGAACCTTTAGCCAGAACTGTGTGCAACTAATGAAAACTTGGCCTTGAAAAAATGAAGAGTCTGTAATGGACTGAAGGTATGTTGCAGAGTAGGTCCCAGGTGTAAGTTCGAGACATAAATATGAACAATTAAGCTGACACTTTCCTGTGCAAAAGGAAGTCTAATTATTATGAGCCTTTGGTCAAAATGGGCCACTGGCATTTCCTTTAGAGAAGCATAAAGCCACTTTATCACCTTTGCTGCTTTTATGCATCTTTCTAAAGCTAATGAAATGGTCAGGGCAAAACACAACAGTTCAGCCATTTTCCCCAAAACCCAAGTTCATATGCACGCTTAGAAAACCAATACCCGATCTCTGCTTTTTTTCTGACCTTAAATTACCTCAGTTCTTCTGCCCATTCCTACTCACCAAGAACAGCCCCAAAATCCATATAATAAAAGTCCAGCAATGTTAAAATGCTCACAATTGAAAATTGAACCATTTTCCTTTGTTACATTTATGCAAAATATTGAAGTCCTATTAATAAATTCTCATTTTCCCTTGAAAAAGTTAAAGACCCATGATTCTGGACAGATGCAGCATTGGTAAAGGCGCAGATTTTGGATCCCCACGAATCCCCATGTAGAATTAGACAGAGCAACTAGATTGCAAACCAAAAATCCCTTGTACAACGTGCTCGATAAAAGTATCAACATAACCCCAAAATTCAAGTCAGTGAAGTGAAACATTTTTACAGGAAAAAGACTTCATGGTTTCAGCATTTGTGTAGGAAAAGAGGAAAAATAGTGTCTAGCTTACCTGAGAAAAGGAAAACAAATCCGAAAATAGGCAGCAGGTATTTACAAGGAAGCAAGGAGGGCAATTTGCCATCAGCTGCCTAAACTGAGAAGTTTTTGTCCGTAGGGATAGCCATCAGTGTGACGGGCTCACTGTAAAAAGATGAAGGAGCCGGAGCCATCTGGCCTCTGAGAATTGTTGAAATTCATGAACCTAGCGCTTGTTCCCAGGACAGGGTCCTCCACTAAAGAGAGGCTGACCGGAGGGGAATACAAATCCAGCAGCATACTGGGAATGAAGAAGAAATTAAAAGGTTCAGGGAGAGTCAGAAGGGAGACTGGAGTTTCCAAAAAGCAGGTGGCTGTGTGAGAAAACACCAAATGGAGAAGCTTGGGCACTTAGAAAAGCTTTATTACAGTTTTAAATGGATGAGAGCGTAATGGGCTGCCTTCTCTGTTCCAAATTTAAAGGGGAATCTTTCAATGTTTCATAAGTAGTGTTTGCAATGTTTACGAGTACTCTTTAAAGTGTTAAATGTTCTTTCCATCCAAGTTGTTTACGCACTTTTATCATACATGAGTGTTAAATTTAGTCAATAGTTTTTTCTGCCTTTATGGAGATAATAATATACCTTTTCCTCCATAACTGGCTAATATGGTTAAATACACAATTTGATTTTTCTAGTGGTAAAACCAATATCGTGTTGTTGGGTTAAATCCAACAGCATCCTACATTTTCTCGTTTACTTTGCCAACCTGCTGTTCATGGTTTTTGCTTTGATCATCCTTAGTGAATGGGCCTGTAATTCTCTCGCACTCTCCTTTCCTGGTTTGGTCCTGTGGTTACGCCAGCTCTGTCAATTGAGGGGATCTCCTCATTGTTCTGTCCCCTTAGAGATTTTTATTTTTTGTAAGAGAATAATTGTTCCTTAAATGTT
>VMDR010033154.1:0-11453 GCA_007922815.1 Macrotus californicus
TTTTCTTACCTCTTCACTTTTAGGAATACATGGTCACAAAAGAGATATTAACTACCTATGTCTACCTTAGATGAAACTTATTTTGTTGATCACTCTTATTTTTAGATACACTCTATGGCCCACGGGTATTTCTCATTCTTATTTTTCATATGAGCAGGCATACCTTCACTATTTTTAGTATTCTTTTCTCTCTCCTTTCATTTATGTGGACAATAACTATCTTGTCTAATAACTATCTTTGTGATTAGAATGCATCCTAACTTCACAACTACATAGCTTAGCTTCGTGACACAGAAAAGGAAGTTAATTATGGTCCTTAACCTCATAATGCGGTGAAAAGTTGATGATTTATTTTTTTAGATTGACAATAGGTAAGACTGATTTAATGATAGTTGAGTTTTGTCTGACCTGGGGCCCACACCATAGGCATCATCCAGTGGTGCTCTCCCTGCCTCCCCCTACATCTCCCTCCCCTCCTTCCTTATTTTTAAAAATTGATATGTAACTCACATAGCCTAAAATTCATCCTTTTGAAGTGTTCATGGATTTTAGTATATTCACAAGGGTCTGCAACCATACCATTATGAAATTCCAGAACATTTTATTACCCCAGAAAGAAATCGTATACCCGTTAGCATTAGCTCTCTCTCTGTTCCTCTCCGCCAGCCCCCAGCAGCCACTAGTCCACTCCCTGTCTTTATGGACTTGCCTATTCTGGACATTTCACAAAATGTATGGCCTTTTGTATCTGACTTCTTTCACTTAGCATAATGTTTTCAAGGTGCATCCATGTTATATATTATATATAGTATATAACATGCATCATACTTCATTCCTTTTTGTAATTTTATAATATTCCATTCTCTGGAATGGGTATTCTGTACTTTATTTAGTTATTTATCAGTTGGTGGATATTTGGGTAGTTTCTACTTTTTGGCTTTTTGCTGCTCTGAACATTATACAGGTTTTTGTGTGAACATGGTTTAAGCCTCTCGATTAGGTACCTGGTGGAATTGCTGGATTGTACGCTGGCTCTGCGTTTAACTTTTTGAGGAATTGTCAAACTGTTGTCCGAACAGGCTCTATTCTTTTCACTGCTGGCAGTGTATAAGGGTTCTGATGTTTTTCTATATTCTTGGCAAATTTGTAATTTAAAAAAATCATAGCCATCTCTGTGAGTGAAGCAGTATCTCGTTGTGGTTTTGACTTGCATTTACATAATGACTATAAGCTCATTTTCCTCCTTTTTCAAATATATTACATTATTAACTGTGGAAGCTTGTGCTTTTTTTAAAAAAAAAATTTTGTTTCCTATACCTAGAATGCTCTTATCTAAACCTCCTTTGCCAACACTTCATCACTGAAGGCTCATGGCTTCACCAATGCTTTTTCCGTGAAATAACTTGATTTTTCCATATAAAAGTTAACTTGCAATCACTTAAATATCCATAACACTTTATGCTTCTTCTTTTTTAAAAAAAGATTTTTATTTATTTATTTTTAGAGAGTGGGGAAAGGAGGGAGAAAGAGAGGGAGAGAAACATCAATGTGTGGTTGCCTCTTGCACACCCCCCACTGGGGACCTGGCCCACAACCCAGGCATGTGCCCTGAGTGGGAATCGAACTGGCAACCCTTTGATTCACACACTGGCACTCAATCCTCTGAGCTACATCAACCAGGGCTGCTTCTTAATTAATTATTTTATCACCTATAATTTATTTATAGCTCTGCATAACATTTTAATATAAAGCAGAGTCTTCATTTTTTCTTTTCTCTAAAGTGTCAATATGTATCTTCTGTATCGCAATCAGATATTAGTGAATTGAGTTAATTATACTGTACCTCTCTCCCTTCCATTTCTGTTCCATAGTTTGGGCTCTTAATACTTTCTGTCTGTCCTAATTTGATAACATCTTCACCTATTTGCCTGACTCCATCTGTTTTCATCTAAACCAATCTATATATTATGTGATAATAGTTTTATAACCCAAGGCTAATGATGTCTTTTTTTTTCTACCTGAACCACAATACTGTGTTCTGAGTAAGCTCCAGTCTACTGAGTATGGCACAGAAAACCCCCTGTCTTTTCACCTCATCTGCACAGTGCCTGCTCTATACTCTGTGCATTCATCGTGATTGCGTGACAAGCTCTGTGGTATGTTGGTACACACAGGAATGCATTAGTAAGTCACACAGCTACTTATGACAGGGGTCATCGGCCTGGGGCCTCTGGCTGCTCCAGTCTTCACCCAGCTGCCCTGAGTCCAGGAGAATTTGTATGATCACAGCTGTACCCTGTTTATGACAAACCTTGGAGGAAGCTTCCCACAATGCATTTGTGGGCATTGGCTTTTGCTCATGTGGTTTCCTTTCCTGGGAAACTTTGCCCCCCGTCAATTCTATGGCGCCCTACAATCCCTCCCCACAACATTGTTTCCTTTCTAAAAATATAGACCTGTCTTTTAAGACCCAACTCTGATGTTGTCACAGAACATTTTCTGATTTCTTCCCCTAAAATTATTTTCTTTATTCCCCTATAGCATTTTGTTTATACGTTTTCTATAAAAGTACAAATAAGCTCTCTGGTATTAGTTAATCCTTATTACCTTCCTCCCTTCAACCTCATAGGCTTGCAAATTTTGTAATTTGTGTTCCACTCACTGTTGAACCCACTTACATTTTGATCTTCTTTAGCAGACAGGATAGCCCGCACGCTTGAGACACAGAATAAACATTTTTTTAGCTGAATTGTTGGGCATCTCATAAGTCGTATTATGTGTAGAATAATTACTTTGACAGTGTTTCTAATCATTTTATTTTTAAAAGAAATTGATCTTGGTTTTCTTGCATCAGTTTTTTTCAAAATCACTAGGTCAAGTGGTTCTCAAAATTTGGTGTATAGAATAACCTGGAGGGCTTGCACTGATCTCAGAGTTTTTCATTAATGGGCCTGGGGTGATATCCAAAATCAGCACATCTAACAAGTTTGCATGTGATGTGGATGCTGTTTATCAAAGGATTAATTTTTGAAAAAATGATGCATTAGGCTACAGATATACTTATTTTTCTTCAGGGGGTCTTATAAAAATATCATTTTAGAAGGATTTTTTTTCATCTATGTAACAAAGTAAAATTGTTGGGAGATATATGAAAACCAGAGATTAGACCTCCTGGCCTCAACCATTTTCTGTTAGGCTTATTCATAGCAAATAATGACATTCCTTTGGGATTTATTCTTTTGCCAATATATTGGGACTCTCAAACCACAAACCTGTAATGCTGTTCCAGGAAGGTTCTCCTTGTGGCCCAGGAATCAATAAACATCCCTGGAGCCTCTGCATTTTGCTTATAAATCCACTGGAAGCCAGAGATCATCAAGTCAACATTGTATTTCAGTTCAAGTTCTAGAGGGGAGGGAGGAGAAGGGCCCGGTTTGTTGCCTGACCTGGTTGCCATCTTGAAAAGGGGCGATGACAGCAAATGTGGGGCAGAGAGGAGGGTAAGTGAGAGAGAGAGATGTGTTCCTGGTGCCACGCAGTTTCCTTCTTACACCCTGTGAACGGCATGTTCCTCATAAAGGACAGTCTGTTACTGAGGGCAGTGTCATTTTGACTATGTTGCTCATTTACTAGGGCTTTGTGGATGATAGCTGGCCATAATTTACGACACTGCTTCTGGGATAATGCATTCTTAGTTTCAAGTAACCAGTTTTCAAATCAACTCAGAGAATACAACCTATCTGAAAATTGGGCACTGCTTGTGCTGCAGCTTCTAGAACATATTTGTTCTACTCATTTTCTACAATGGTCCATTCGTATACAGCACGGCAATACCATGAGCAGGTGCTTAGTCTGCGGAGGAACTGACAATTTCCTATAGCTAGACATTGTTCATTCACATAGAGACAATGATATAAAAACCTTTTTGGAGTATTTGTAAATTTTGTTCCAGATCAAAGGGAGGCTAAAGGCTATGTCTGTGTTAGCCAGCACCCTAGTGTGGCAAGTACGCTAAAGCCTCTGTTTACGTCGTGTCCTCTATGGGATGTGCTTGGCTGGCGGGCAGAAAAGACCCTTGGGGAGGAAGGACTGGGACCAATTAATTATATTGGCTAAGACATGCAGCAGTGGTCCAAAAATTGTGGCCAAGAGGGTGTTGAGTGTTTATTTTACCAAATTTCGTGTTAGGACAAACGAACAGTGTCAACAGTAATAGCGGTGAATGGTTTTGAGCAGGGAATGTGGTAACTTAGTGTCACCAGATGGGTTCCCTAGGAGGCCAACTCTGAGCTAGTGTTTAGCATGCAGGATGTTTATGAGGGAGGGCTCTTGGGATTGGTGTTCATAAGGAAACAAGAAGGAAGCAGGTCTGGGATGAGGGGAAAGTTGGGCCATGGGGCAGTGACCACAGAACCTCCCTGTGCCAGCCCTGCTCTGAGGCCAGGATGACCTTTCAGGTTCCCTGGCTTGGGCCAGTGGACTGCCCTTTATCTCCCTGCATCCACCAGTCTTTGGATACTAGGCTGCTCCTCTGGGAAGAGGATATGATTTTAGCTGAGGAAAATCCCATAAAAGGCTGATAGTATCTGCCATCCATGGGGAGAAATATTTTTCAGTCCTGAAGGGAGTCTAGGTGGCAGCAGGACATCCATGCTAGCCCTAAAAGTAGGTATTAGTAACTCCACTTTACAGAAGAAAGCTTAGGAAGAAAAGTAGTTTGCCCACAGCCAGATGGGTGATAAAGGCTCAAAGCAGAATCCAACAGTCTTTCCAAAGCTTCTGCTCTTTTGATTCTGACCCCTGAACACACTCAGGAAAGTAAGTCACACAGACTTTCAAAGCCAGGGCAGATCCTGGACTGGCCTCAGATGGGGTGGGCACAGGCTGTGGGGCCCACTCCCAAGTGTCAGGCAATGGCAGTAAAGGTTCCTAACAATTAGCAGTGGAGGCCTTGGTTGGAGCTTGGCCCACAGATGAGCAGAGCCGGGGGAGAAGCAATAGCAGAATGGAGATGCAAAACTCGATGTTTCCACCTCCAAATGAGACAGCAGGCTGACCAAATTCAGTTATTCGTTATGGGTGAAGCAGGGTTGTGCATTAAACTCAACCATACTGAGCTATGCAAAAGAATAATAGCTCTATGATCTGTAGGTTTGATCTTTAAGAACTTTCTTCTGAGCCACTGTGGCTCAGTCGGTTGGGCATTGTCCCACAAAGCAAAAGGTCACAGGTTCGATTCTAGGTCAGGGCACATGCCTGGGTTCCACGTCAGTCCCCAGTTGATGTTTCTGTCTCATATTGATGTTTGTCTCCCTCCCTTTCCCTCTCTCTAAAAATAAGTAAGTAAATTTTTTTTTAAAAAAAGAACTCCCTTCTATCTAGGTAGTGAGAAGATGGAAATGAAACACCTAAACCTAGTCATTTTAATCCAGGAATTTATACCAGCTCTTCAGTTAACTTGGTCTTTTAGAACAAGTCTTCATCTTTCGGCTTTTCACATTCCCCTCACGATTTCTTTCCAGAATGGTATTGGGGTGTATGGAGCTGAAATGGCCTGCTGGTGTCAAGGAAGAATGGTGGGGGCCCCAGGAGTCACGGCTGGGTCCTGGTACTGCAATTTTCCTTCTGTCACAAAAGTCAGCTCAGATCAAGTTGAGGTATCTTTGATCTGGATTGGTTATGTTCCCGAGGATTTCCCAAGGACCCAGAATCCCCTTGCCTTTGGCGCTTCTATGGTCCTCCATGAAATCTTACAACTGATTTGACTTCCTACTCTGGTTTTTCCTGCTGCTTCCAGTCTCTGGGCCATTTGACCGCTGTAGCAGATCCCTCTCTTGACAGCCATCATTGTCAGCTCCCTTCTGCATCCCTCTGCAGTGCATGTGGAAACCTCATCCTCTCAGGAGCCAAGGAAGCCTCCAGACAGGTGCAGGCCTTCTATCTATGACAGACAATGATGTACCACTTCTTCCCTGGAATGGCCACCCCCATGCTGATCTGAGCATGGCTGATTAAACCATCGCCTCACTATCTCAGATGGAAATGGGGCCAAATTCGCTGACTTTCGCCTTGACCTTCTATCTTTTCACTGTGGCTTCTGCATCGGCTGAAAGGGAGGGCAGGGCATACATTTGCTCTGTTCCTTTCTTCCTCTCCAGACTCCTCAGGACAGTCATTTCTCTCCTGACCCATGGGAACTTCCTGCTTTCATCTTCTCTTTTTTGGAGCAATGATGGTGAAATTGCTATTGGGTGACAGGGAGAAGATCGAAAGCGCATTGATTTAATATTTCCAATTATATTTTTCTATCATTTGTGGCACATTCAATGAATCATCTTTGCATTCTTTCTTAGCACCCAATTTTCTCTATGTGAAGCATTCCCACTGATATTTGCTTCAATTTCTACTGACTTATATAATGCCCCAGAATTACACATTTTGCCAAAGTGGAGGAAAAGCCTTTCTAAAACTTTGCATATTGTTGAATTGCTGAATTCAATAATTTAGGGGTCCCTTGGTAACTTGATTGTATGGTCAAAGTAATAATAAAAAGCTGTAAATTTCTCAGGAATTGAAATATTCATACACTAAGCCATTTCTGATATAGTTGTAATGAGTACTTTTAAGCCCACAGTGTATGATTAAAAGTCTAAGAGGTCAAAAGAGAAATTTTAAATCATTAATATTAATGACTTCTTTAGTTATTCAATTTCTTTTAAAATTTCATCAATATGTAGTTTAGCTTCATTTCCTACCGAGAGACCATTTCTAACATTTGATGGCCTGTTTTGACCAATCTCACGTTCTGCAGCTGTCTAGTTGACAATCTTGCTACTCAGAGTGTCATCTGTGGACCAGCAGACTTGGCATCACCTGGAGCTTGTTAGAAATGCAGAATCTCAGGCAGACCCCAAGCCTACTGAATCTGAATCTGACGCTTAATAATGTCCCCAAATGATTTTTGTGCATATAAAAATCTCAGAAGCACTGGTTAGCAACATGGGCGAAAATCTGAAGACTCATGATAATCCACTCAGTGCATTTTTATTAACTGTTTATGGTAAATAGTAAAATGGAATGGAATCAAACCATCCCTTTGCACTCTGGTTCTCATAATATTATTTTTCAAATCTGTGAAAACGTCCTTCCCCTAATTAAAAGAGAGACAGCTGTTCACTTGGTGCACCTGCGTTACGCCGGTCCAGGTTCAGTGAGGTTTCTGCATCAGACGAGCCAGCTGAAAGCAGCTGTGGCCCAGCTTCAAGTCAGCAGTTCCTCAGGCCACCTGGTTCAACAAGCAGCGTTAGAGCGCTCCCAGGCAATCTTGTCTCCAATTCTTTTCTCCTCTGCCCCCCAACAACAGCCCAGACTAATTGAAAGCAACATGTATTACTTGTCAAAAAGAAACCTCTATGAAGAAAAGCAGCTGTGTGGTATGGAAGGGGCCTAATTTTACTGAGTAGTTCCCTTCCTCCCCATCAGTTAAAACCACAGGAGGGAGAGGCGTGGGATGATGGGTTATCAAATTCCTGGCAGTCCCACCAGAAGAGGCCTCTGCAGCCAGAGCAAAATGAGATTCTAAACAAAGATCCTGCTAATGTGGGCCAAGCCCAGAACTGTCAGGGTAATTGAGGATAAGAGTTCCTTTGTTCTCCCTTCCCACTCCCTGCTATTTTCTCCTGTCTCAATGCTCCCTTAGCTTTAGCCTCAGCATTGCCCTACCTTTTTAGCATTCCAAGAATACCTCCATGCATATACTTCTTCCTGTGTACACCCACACCTTCCTGCTCAATAGTCTTTTGTGACTTAACTCAAAAGCTAGACTGATTCAGGGTCATGCCTCTAGCTCAGTTCTTCAATGACAAGGGACCAAAACCTGTAAACCCACACACTCAACATCCCAGAGCAGAGGTTTAGGGAGGAAACAGGACAGCAAGGGTGTAGATCCACTGTGCCGGGTCATAGGTGGAAACTTCAGTCTTTATTGGGAAAGTCTAGCAATGATTCTAAATAAAGATGATAACAACAGCTGCATTTGAATGCCACTGTCATGTTCATTTACTTATTATACTTATTCCTTATTAATTGCCATTATTAGCATCCCCATCATCACTGCTTTAGGAAACTGAGGCTCTAAGAGATTAAAAGGAATTCCACAGATAGTATAACTATGGTATTAGGATTTATACCCGACAGTGATTTGACTCCCAAGTAGCTGCTCTTGCTATAGTGGCCTGCTTACCTTGTGGATGTCTCAGCAGATGGGCACAGTATGGGCACAGACATGTCTGGTAACAAGACCATGCATGGATACACAGCCAGGTAGCCATATGGTGGGCATTAGAGAAGTCTGGTTGGAAGTAATAGAACATCTGCTGTGAGCCCAGGGTTCATGGGCAGGATTCAAGTGCTGAAAGTATGGGCAAAAACCAAGTAGAGTCCAGTCTTGGAAGAATGAGCGTTCCTGGCAGTTATCAATTGTAGGCCCTTTATCCAAGTAGAAGTAATCATCTGGAATTGAACATGGGGATTGAGTCCTAGCAGTGAGTTACTAATAAGAACTAGGAATAAGGATAAAGTGGGAACAACAAGGAAATGGGAGAAACACATTTCATTTTCATGTGTGATATGGACCTATGAATTGTGGAATTCCCTCTGAGAATAGAAGTGGTCCCACATCATGGTGTGATGGGATCTGGAGGTAGAGATTCAGAGGGAACATTTTCTGAGGCTTCCTTTTGTGCTAGTAGGAATTTAAGTGCAATTACAAAGAGTTAGAGTCAAGTATAAAAAGGATCCTCTAAATCAGGGTCCTATGTATGAAGGTATTATACTTTCTATCTCTAGGACTTTTGAAAATATTTTCCTGCTATAGGGTACTTAAGTGACTTCTGTTGCATTTTTTCACTCTTAGTTGTGGCCCCAAAGCTGTACCTAATGTAACCTCTGTCTAGCTCTCTGACTTTCCCTTTATCAATTTCCCGTTTACTCACTATTCTCTGTCAGTGGTATTCTGAATAGGAAAATTCTTTCCAGAGAAGGACTGTTTCAAATAGTGCTAGGTATTTAGCATCCTTGGTTTCTATTCATGAAATAGTAGCAACACCTCCAAGCTATCATGTGACAATCAAAAGTGCATACATTTACACAACGGAATTCTATGCAGCAGAGAGAAAGAAGGAGCTCCTACCCTTTGCAACAGCATGGATGGAACTGGAGAGCATTATGCTAAGTGAAATAAGCCAGGGGGTGAGAGAGAAATACCACATGATCTCACCTTTAACTGGAACATAATCAACAAAAGAAATCAGCAAACAAAATACAACCAGAGACATTGAAATTAAGAACAATCTAACAATGGCCAGAGGGGATGGGGAAGGGAACAGGAGGGGGAAGGGTTTCCAGGAAACACTATAAAGGACACATGGACATAACCAAGGGGGAGGGCGGGAGCAAGGGAGGGAGGTGGGATTGGCTGGGGTGGGGGGGAGTGGTGGGGGGAAAATGCAGACAACTGTAATTGAACAGCAATAAAGTAATTAAAAAAAAAAGTGCACCCCCCCCACCCCCATTTTTAACACTCCAGTGGAGACTTGCTCAGTGACTTTCTGGCGTCTTTTTGCTTTGACATGCCAAGCTCATTCTCTTCTCAGAGCTACCACCTTTGCCTTGGATCTTCCCTCCAGGACATTTCATGTGACTTCTCAGTTTTCATTCTCTGTGTCACTTTCTCTAGGATCATCTCCCAACCTCCACTCTGAGCAGTTACCATGATCTGAAATTACTTTCTTTTCTCTTCTTTTTTCTTTCTCTTTCCCTGCCCTTACTAGAATGGAATCTTCATGAGAAGAAGACTTTTACTTCACATTCACCACCCTACATTGGCACACAGTGGCACACCATAGGTTCTTATGTTTTTTTTTTTTAAACTTTATTAATTAAAACATCTTGGGTTTTGAGTTTTATAAATAAAGAGGGCAGGTGATCACTTTCCAAGATCCTATATGAGATTTTTGCATCACATAGAAAACAAAATTCATATGTTGAAATCTAACCTGCAGTGTTCAATGTGACGGTATCAGGAGGTGGAACTTTTAGTTGATTAATCCCTTGTGAGTTGGATTAGTAGGGCTCCAGAGACCTCCCTGGCCCTTTGTACCGTGTGAGAATACAACAAAAGACCCCTTTTATGAATCAGGAAGAGGGCTCTTGGTCTTGGACTTCCAGCTTCCAGAACTGTGAGAAGTAAATGTTGGTTATTTGTGGTATTTTGTTGATGGAGGCAGACACACTCAGTCAACTTGTACGTGAGACGGGGACGTCTGTGTGAGTGCTGTGGTGGAGCCACTGTGAGCGAATACAGAGGAGCATGACTCCATCAGTGAGGTGGGTGAGTGTGACGGCAAATGACTGAGAGTTATTAGGACAGAGTGTGACCAGGTGTGAGTGGGACCAAGTGTGACTAGGTGCGAATGTGCGAATGTGAGTGTGACTAGGAATGAGCCTGGAATTTTGTGTGATTGGTTATTGACTGGGTGTGTGAACAGGAAGAGTGTGAGTGGCACTGAGTATGAATGTGGCTCTGTGCCTGAGTGGGAGGGATTGTGAGTTTATGAGAGAAGGAGACTGAATGTGTGTGTGACTGTGACTATGAGTGAGTGTGCAGAGTGGGGCTGAATGAGACTGAACAGGACTTGATGGAAATCCCTGGGGGGACTGGTTGTGAATGTGAAGGAGTGTGTGTAGGAGTCTGTGAGGCAGAGGAGGGCTGTGAGTGAGTAGGACTGCCATGAATGATGGTGTGAGCAAGCATGTGTGGGGCTAGTGATCGCAAACGGTTGGGACTAGATGTGAGGGAGGCAGACAAGGAGCTGGGCTGCAGGCAAGTAGGTGTCTAGGGAATAGGGAACAACATGAAGCTGGAATCTAAAGCAAGGAGCAGCTAGCTTGGCAGGAGCTGAGAGAACATAATTATTGCACAATAAGTCAAGGAAAGAAATACTTTTAAAAAATCATGAGAACAGGAGGACAGGGTGAGAGAATAAGGCCAGCCTATATCCTGTAGCAGAGGCACTGGGCTCCATCAGGATAGAAACCAAGCAAGCCGCTGGGGAGCAGACGTGGTGTGCCAGCTATGGGAAGAAGGCTTCGTAGATGCTTCTTGACAAAGTATGGCCCAATTCTAGAGCGTGGGTCCTCGGTGCTCACTGATGAGTCTGGGAAGATGATTGAAGGCCCAGTAAGAGGGGAGATGAAGTTCTGACAAAGAATTAAATTATTTAGCTAATTGAACTCTTTATTCTGTCTTTTCTTACCTCCAGTATTCATGATTACTTCAAAGTTTCATTCACCACAGAGATCCCCACACAAACATCAAAGAGGTTTGATAAGGCAGGCTGGTCTTGGTGCCCTTGTCTTTCCTTCCATCTCTGAGCAGTGTGAATCCTATTATG
>VMDR010033155.1:0-11453 GCA_007922815.1 Macrotus californicus
CATTATGTAAATCACTGTTTAGTCATCACTCTCTGGGATCTTTCCATAAACCCAATAATCATTCCATAAGCAGTACAACCATAAAAAACCTAAACACAAGAGTTAAACTACAAAACAATACACATGTACTGATATTTCATGTGCATTTTTAGAACAAATAAACTTTATACTACCATTTTTATTAGGAAATACAAACCAGCTGCCCTATTCATACCCAGCCAGAAAGAGGCTCACACACATTCTTATTTTCACATGTGCCTCATTATAAAATAGTGTGCATTTCTAAATGTAGGAGGTTCTATGTTTTATGTTATTATGTTTGTATTATAAATATAATTTTAGGGTATATAGCTATTTCTGGATTAAGACACTCTTTCATAGTGAAATTATTAGTATACATTACAATATATTGTTTATAAGTAGACATAATATTATAAGTGGGGGGATTGAAAAAATTTGGAATTATCTTCTGGAGGGAGAGCCCCCTGTAGTGCAGGCTTCCCCGCCAGGTGAGTGTTTTATGAACCCATCTGTATCAGTGCACCAGCTGGTGTTTTGAGAGGCTGTGTTCAGTTGCAGTGAATTTTTTTTGAAGACTCTTTCAACACGCTTGCCCGTTTCATGATGGGTGATTCACGAGCACACCTGCCCACACTAAGCTGTGTGTTCAGCAGTTTTTGACCAAAAAACGGCCTGACTCCATGCCTCACCTTCCCTAAGATCAGGTAAGATTCACCCGATCTTACCCTAGTGACTTTTTGTTTGTTTCCCCCCCAAAAAAATCCTCAAAAGGGAATGTTTTGCTAATGTGGAAGAGATGAAATAAAAAAACAGTAGAAGCATTAAAGAGCACCAAAATCAACAAGTTCAAAAACTGTTTTGAGCAGTGGGAAAATGTCTCAATAGGTGTATTGCATCAAAGACAGAATACATTGAAGGTGACTAACGTTTAAACATGTAAGAATAAATATACAACTCTTTACAAATAAATTCTGGTTTGGGGGGTCCCCCTCATAATTATTAAATTGCTTACCTAGAGACTAGTTATGATGGGAAATATTTATTCAATAACATTGGTCAGAATTACACAGACTACAACACAGTAATTTACTTAGCCCATTTTGCTCTAATAGTTTATAACCTTTTTTTCTACTTCTAAAATATGCATTTTAGGGTTTACCAGGCCCTGCTTGCCACTACTATTAATCTTGTATTTAGTAGTAGTTGAAGAGTTAGCCCATTATAAACCATGAAACAACCACACTGAGAAAACATCATTATTTCTTTCATTCCATAGCAAGCGGTTAGAAGGACATGAGCATAGTAGGACAAATAAGCCAGAGGTTACCAGGTGGAAAGTCCTGGGTGCCTGGCAGGGGACAATGGAAAGGCAGGACCTCGGCGCAGTGTAATCTTTTCTTACCTAGTATATCACTGGTTATGTCATGTAGAACCCCTGATATTACATAATATTGATGAGTTGTATCATATAAAGTTTTGTCTTGCAATTTCTTGTGGCTTCCACAAGTCCCAATCAATTCATTCCTGTTAACAACAACAACAAAAAGAAAAACAGAAGACTGAACAAACCCAATGAAGCTTCTGCAAATACATTGCTGAAATATCTCGTCCTTTTATTCTTACTTATTCCTACTCTTCTCTACGTTGTAAAATTTGTATTTATTTATCAATCACCCAGTATTTGATTCCTTGTGAAAGATAATGATAGTAAAATATTTGTTAAATTATTTAATGAGTACATGAATATTGTCTAGAGATAGGCAGTATCTGCTATTGATTGAAAGCAGATTACTGGTTAATGTTAATAACTCAGCTCATTATATTAAAAGCAGGCTCTATAAGCAGAATAAGAAACATCAAGACAGACTTTTAAAAATGACTATTGTCCTATATAATTTTTCTGTGTGTTTTCTTTGTCTTTCAGGAAATATGTTGAACAAGGTAAATTAACAATTACCTACTCACATAATTAATTCAACTGGAACCAAATGAGAAATGCAGGTTTATGGCTTAAGTTTCAACAAAAAAAGAACTTAAAAGTCACCGCTCAAGTCCTTACAATAACATAAGCTAAACCAAAGAAAAATAAATGACGTCTTGGTCTCATTGGAAAACTGAGGTCACAGGGCAAATTGTTACTTGCAAATCTGGAGAGAGAACGAATTCAGAGGATCTTCCCCAGGATCTGCGAAGAGGGCAATTTTGGCGAATTGCTGGAGGCAGAGTATAAATAACATGATTGTGCAAAATGCCTGGGAGCCTCAATTTAGAAGGCTGCTATACTTTCATTTCTGTCATCCTCAGAGACCCATTGGATAGATTCTTCATGGGAAGATCTGAGAAAAACGTGCTGTTGCTCTGGTTCATCCTGAGTCATACCCTTTTATAATTAGCTGTACTCTATTAAGTAAAATGTTCTCTAAGTTCTGTGAGCTACTCTAACAAAATAAGCAGACCCAAAGGAAAACTTCTAATTTATTATCATCAGCCTATCAGAAGGACAGGTGACAGCCTGGTTTGCTATTGGCATATAAACTAGGGGTGGGGAAGGAATCTTGAGAAATGGAAGCTTTACCCTGTGGCATCTGATGCTATCTCCAGTTAGAGTCAGAACTAAGATAAATTGAGGTGAATTATAGAAAACCCAGCTGATGTTCAATTACTGTTCATTGAAACAATAATTTTGGTACCAATCCCACACATGTTGGAATTGGTTCCAAAACCTATTTAATGTGCTTCCAAAATAAAATGGTCGGATAGGCATTAGATAAAAAAAATATTCTATTCAAAAATGAACACATACAGATAAAAAAATAGGAACAAGTTTGAAGCAAGTTAAAAAATGAATGTGGCAAATTACATTAGCCCTTAAGGCTTGAGTATAATCCTCTTTGGCTTGTCACTCTGACCTCCAGGTCCAGTGGGGCAGATTTATTGCCTTCTAGACATCCTGGGGCAGAGGTACTGCCTTCTGGACTCGCTGATGTCTGGCTTCCACAGCTTTTATAGGCAACAATTGGATTCCTAAAGTTTCAGGCAGTCCTGCCCCCACAGGTTTGGGGCCTTTCCCCCAAGAAAGTTAGAGAACTGGGCTCCCTGTGGCTCTCTGGAGCTGGGTTGGGCCCTAAGTCTTCAGCTCTCCTTAGAGCCCCTGTTCTTTGAAATCTAAGGGGAAGAAGCCATGCCCCCACAGCACTGCTGGATGAAGCCCAGACCACACCAGGGCTGCTGGAGCCACACTTGAGGTGGCCAAGGACCTCGATGCCAGAGGGTACAGGAAGTGAAGACTGATATGATGTAGCTGGACCAAGAACTCAAGAAGTTCCCCAAGCTGTGGCACACCTGCCTTTGAAACCAGTCAGCCCCTAACGTTCTTGCACTCTGGGCCTATGATTTGTAGGGCAGTCCTAGTGATTTCTCAATTACCTTCCAGATCATTCTTTTATTGTCTTAAACTACAGATTCTGAATTCTGTTGAAATGGCTAACACATACTAATCTCCTCATCAAATGGTAGTTTGTTTACAATATAGTTAGCTTAAGAATTTTCAAATTTTAAAGTTCTACTACCCTTTTAATGAATGATTCTGTCTTTAAATATTTTTTTCTCTCACCTCATTTTACTAATTAGTAGTCAAGAGAAATGAGGTGGCTCCTTTAACACTTTGCTTAGAAATTTTCTCAACCAAATATTCGATTATCACTTACAAGTTTATCTTCCACAAAATACTAGAACATGAACCCAAGTCTGCAAATTTTGTTTTGATTTGTTTTGTTTTTGTCACTTTAAAACAAGGATTTCTTCCCCTTTCAAAGCTATCAATAGCATGTTCTTCATTTTCATCTGAGACCTCATCATAATGGATTTTACCATGTATACTTCTACCAACATTATTATTTTTTTTTTTACTAAATTACCAATTTAGTGACTATTTATTTGTGGTCACTTAGGTTGATTATTAAATCTTGTTTGTGCAGAATACCTTTTACTCATTCAGAATTTAAGTCTCACTGACTTACTAAGTATGATTTAGTAATGACTCTTTGCAGAAGGAGTGGAGGAACCTGAGCATTGTCACATTGTCATTTGGAACCATGCAGCCATGGATTTGTGTTGGATGCAGAAGGATGTGAATAAGTATGGTACTGAGCCTAGCTGGAGGGAGCCCAACAGCACACACCTGACCCTCAGAGGGGTGAGGAGAGGCTGAGGCAGGACAAGTGAGTGGAAAAACGACCCCACTAATATGTTTTCTGAAATAAATGATTGTGGAGGGAAGCCTTGGGCAATTACTGGTCTCACACATTCTTCATCACCCTACTACCTTTCAACAGTTAGGAATTTTTGTTTTTGTCTATTTATTTTTATTTTTTACTGTTGTTAAATTATAGCTGTCCTGATTTTCCCCTATTGCTCTCCCTGGCCCTGCCTACCAACCCCCCCCACCCCCGCCCCACTGCTCTCAGCCACTCCTCACCCTCTTGTCCATGTCTGTGGGTCCTTTATACATGTTTCTTGACTAGACTCTTCCCCTTCTTTCCCCTGTTATTCCCCTCCCCCTCCCTCTGGTCACTGTCAGTTTGTTCCTTATTTCAGTGTTTCTGGTTCTATCTTATTCCTTTGTTTGTTTTGTTGATTAGGTTCCACTTATAGGTGAGATCATATGGTATTTGTTTTTCACCACGTGGCTTAATACACTTAGCATAATATTCTCTAGTTCCATCCTTGCTGTCGTGAAGGTAGGAGTTCTTTCTTTCTGCTGTGTAGTATTCCATTGTGTAAATGTACCACTGTATTTTTATCCACTCATTTACTGATGGGCACTTAGGTTGCTTCCAGCCCTTGGCTATTGTAAATTGTGCTGCTATGCACATTGAGGTGTATAAGTTCTTTTGAATTGGTGATTTGGGATTCTTAGGGTATATTCCCAGCAGCAAAATTGCTGGGTCAAAAGGCAGTTCCGTTTTTAGTTTGAGAAAATTCCATACTGTTTTTCACAGTGACTGCGCCAGTCTGCATTCCCACCAACAGGGCACTAGGGTTCCCTCTTCTCCCCATCATCTCCAACATTTGTTTGTTGATTTGTTAATGATGGCCATTCTGACTAGTGCAAAGTGATATCTCACTGTGTTTTTAATCTGCATCTCTCTGATAGTTAGTGATGCTGAGTATCCTTTGATATGTCTATGGACCCTCTATATGTCCTCCTTGTAGAAGTTTTTGTTCAGGGCCTTTGCCTATTTTTTAATTGGATTCTTTGTCTTTCTGGTGTTGAGTCATATGAGTTCTTTATATATTTTGGATGTGAAACCTTTGTTCAAGGCAAGCAGAAAACATAATGTGAGTTTTCCACTCAATTGCAAGGATGGATAAGCTGCTACACCAAGACAGGGCACACATTTGTGTATGAGTTAAAGAGTTTGAGGAAAAATATAGGCTCCACCATGAAGGTAAGCTCAAGGATTCAAATATTCTGACAACCCCAAAGACCTGATAAGAGAGACCAGAAGTGAATGAACCTCTATGGACTGGTCCAGTATGCAACAAATAACCTGAACTTAGTGAGCCAGAGTAGAGAGCACCAGAATAAATTGTATGTGTTTTCCAGTCACCAAGGACTGAATGTATTGGGGAAATCACAGAGAGAAGACCCTCTTTGCCCTTGCTTAACCACACTGTTGCTTGAGGAGCTATTGGCTACTCCAGGGATTTCAGCTTCAGCTTTGCTTTTCTTGTCTGTGATACTTGTTATTTGTATATAAATACTTACCTATTTACATTGTAACTCCTTACCTTATAGTTAGAGTAGGATATGAATTTATACATTTTAATCAGAGGAAAATATGCATTTATCAGCAATTCTGGGCCACATTTCCAAATGCAATTGGCAGGCAGCCTGAGGGTGGAGTTCCCTCAGTGGTGATGTCACATTTCACTTTCTTTACCTGCCTTTTCAGCAGCTCAGTCTGAAGTAGCAATCCTGGCCATTGAGGTGGAGCTTCACTGGGCTCTATTTTGTTGAAAAGCTCATCCCCATCAATAAATCCTTGTTATGTAGCTTCTGTGCCATATTTTTCTTGTGCATGGCATTGACAGGCCTATATAAATCCCAAAGCCAAAGTGACTCCTTCTCCAGAAACTCTTCTCCTCCATCTTGTATTCCAGGGACCATTTCTTATGCTGGAGAATTGAAAAAAAGTCCCTTGAGCTTCCTTCTTCACCTTCCCTTGGTGCTATTCTATGACAAATCGCAGTGAGACAGAAAATTATAATAAAAATCATTGCTACTACAATCGTAGATGCTGTCACGATGAATTTGTCATCATACCTATATCCCGGCACTTCTTTGTGAGCTCATTTGGCTCCTGCTCTTCCTGTTCACCCTGGGCTTCTGTCCTCTCATTGATATGTTCTCATTTTTCCATTGATCCGCACCTCACTCTGCCGGGAAAGCCTTTACTTCTTGTTGCTCACTGAGAAGCTTCAGCAGGAGGCTCATGAAGGCTGACATACTGTCACCATTTTTGTCTGAGGAAGCCCAGCTGTCTCAGTAGTTCAGTGCTGGTGTTCTTCTTCCGGCCTTCTAATGCATGCATGACCAATCCTCCTATAAATAGTTCTTCATCACGAAGTGTGTTCATCAGACATTCAGTGTCAGAATGCAGTTTGACAGTCTTGCTGAAAGTCTCAACATTATTTTCAAATTGGCAGAGGCAGCAGGCCAAATGACTAGGTAAGATCAGTTTTTCCCAACCAAAGGTCATCTCGAGGATGCTGTCAACTGTTGTGACATGTGTGTTTATTCCCACGTGTAAATATTTTAATGCTGAAATTTTAAAAAGATATGAATCTTCAATACTTGTCAGAGGTTTGTGATTGAGAATTACTCAGCCAAATGGTATGGCTTCCATGTATCTTTATTAATGTATGAAACAGAGTTTCCTTGGAAATTTAAGATGGTGGGGTCATTGGAGAAACTGTCTCAGATGACTCTGGTTGCTGAGTTTTGATAAATTCTGGGTCCAAAGATTGAACTGTGACTTCCGTCAAGGTTGGCTGCTGAGTCTGAAAGGGCTCTGGATGGGAAAGTGTCACATCAGGGTATTTTGGTGGAGCTGTAGTCTGCTGCAGCACTGTAGGGTGTTCAGCCTCCAAAGTAGGTTCTGGAGTTATGGTGAGTTCTAGGTCCAAAGCTTGGTCCTGTTCTGGAGCTGAAACTGTCACATCATTCTCGTCTGGACATTGTACTACAACCTCCTTAGGTGGCTCTAGAGGCTGAGCTGGGATGATGATGATTCTTATTTTGTCAGGGGTCCTGTAAGGACCTCCTGCTGGTTTGAAAGTTTCACTTTGGAGGATTGTCTGAGACCTCCTTGTCAGTCTTTAGGGGGCTCTGGAGTTAACAAAACCCCCAGATCCACATCTTTAACACTAATACTAGACAACACTGTATGCTGAGCTTCACCCGAATCTAGAGGTAAGACTGTCACTTCCTGATGTATTGATGGTAGAGCTAAAACAGCCATAGAGGATTTGGGGGGCTGAATTGGATCTTTTCTCCTGGACTGAACAAGGTTCTACACTAGCAAGAGGCATTTCAGACAAAGCTGAACTCTTCTGCTGCATTGAATAAAGTCAACAATTTTGGGATGGGGGTGATGATCTGGAACTCCTTGGTGGACTGAAAAAGGTTTCAACATCTTACAGGAGGTTGTAAGACTAAGATGGAACCTCTTGTAGAGGGGGGGCAGAAAATTCAACTCCTTTAGGAGTCTGTAGAAGTTGAGCTGAAGCCTCATCCTGGGTTGAAGATCGTTACCCCTCCTCCGGAGCTTCTGAGTTCTGAGCAGGGTCTTTCTAAGAGGTTGGAGAAAGCTTCACTTCCTCAGGAGCCTCTGTAGGCTGAGGTGAGGCTTCCTGTTGGAGTGAGGGAGGTTCATCCTCTTCAGAGGTATATGAAGGCTCAAGTGGAGTGTTTTGCTGATCTGAAGGCCTGGGTTCAGTGGCCCCCAGGGGGAAGAGAGGTCAGCAGGACAGGGTCCAAGGCCAACTCCAGAGGCTGAGTTGTCTGGACAAGCAGCTACAATAACTAATGTGAACAGGACCTGTGGGGTCCATAGGTATAGCCTGGACATAACAGGCAGAGGTCTGGGGCACAATGAACAACCCAGGCAAGTAGGGTGCTGGCACCACATGCTGAGTGGGAGAAGATTAGCAGCCATGCCATAATGGCAGCTGTGTCACAACTAGCAGCCATGTCATGTGTGTGTTCCTTAACAACCAAGCACTCCTCCCCTTCTTCTGGTCTCAACCTTTATTTAGGCAACCTTCTTTAGTCTTGGGCTAAGAATGACTGCAGAAGAGAGACCACTTTCCCCAGAATCACTAGGAACCAATTGACCCATTTCCCCAGCAGAGGAGAAGGCTACCTCCTGCTGGGTGCCCCACCCCCTCACAGTGGGACAGAATTTGAGCAGCACACCTAGGTGGCCCCAGATTCCAGTACCCCACAGGTGGTGGGATGAGGGGGTGTTAAAGGAAGTGGGGGCTTGAGATGTGGTGCAGAGCTTCCCAAGGAGGCCACAAGGCCAGGCATTCCAAGGAACTCAGAAGTGTCAGTCCAGTTCTGTCATTCTGAACTCATCCTTAAAGTTAAAATCTGAGAGGAAGTCTTTCTTGCTCCCTGTAGCCACATTGCCTCAAAGCGGCTGGCCCAGAGGGAGTACTGGTCTAGGAACTGTGGCTCCTGAAGCTGTTATTCATGCTAGAATTGGTTTTGTCATCATCATCTTCCATGTCATTTTCCTGGTTGTCCTCAGAATCCTGGGTCTCATCGCAGTCCCTGTCCTCTCCCTCCTCCTCCACGCTCTGCTGGTCACCGTCCTCCACCTTGCTAACAGCCCTCTAGGCCTGGGTTGTCCAGGTCAGATGGCACAGCCCCACTCTTCCCTTGCCTTTTCTGGCCAGGGTTATTCCAACATTCTGTTTGTGACCACTTAGGTACCGGGTGAAAAGATAGTTACTCTTAATGATTCATTCAAGGTAATGTAGGTTTTTTTGTTTTTAACCTAAAAACTCTTTGTGTACCTAAAAACTCTAGCATTCTCTCCTCATTGCCTAGTTTCAAAGTCACCTCTCCATTGTTAGGGATTTGCTACAGCAAGACCTCACTTCTAGGGATCAATATCTGCCTTATTCCATATAGGCTGCTATTAGAGAGTATCATAGACTGGGTAACTTATAAACAACAGAAGTTTATTTCTCACAATTTTAGAGGCTGAAAAGTCAAGTAAGGGCTTGTTTTCTGATTTATAGAGGGCCACATTCTCACTGTCCTAACAGGTGGAGAGGAAGAAGGTTCTTTGGGCATCTTTTATATGAGAACTAATCACATTCATAAGAACTCTGACCCAATCACCCCCCCAAAGGCCCCATCACTAAATACTATCACACTAAGAATTAGGTTACAATGCCCTGGCTGCTGTATTTCAGTGGATTGAGCATGGGCCTGAGAACCAAAGGGTTGCTGGTTCGATTCCCAGTCTAGGGCACATGCTTGGGTTACCTGCCAGGTCCCCAGTTGGAGGCGTGCAAGAGGCAACCACACATTGATGTTTCTCTCCCAATCTTTCTCCTTTCCTCCCCTTTTCTCTAAAAATAAATAAATAAAGTCTTTTAAAAAGATTAAGAAAATAATTAGGTTACAACATATGAATTTTGAGGGGAAACATTCAGTCTATAAGCAAGGCAAATTATTTAAGTCAGAAATTTTGATCCATATAAAGAAGAATGCTGGCAAAGAAATTAATGAAGATAGAATTTCGCATTTTCTTATTCTTAATTCATCCAAAATGGCCTGAATAAAGTAATGATAGGAAAGATTTACAGATTTATCATAATGCATGGAAAAGTGACATGAATGGTATTTATGCCACAGTAAATAAAAGGGAAGAATTAAGAATAATGTATTATTAGATACCTACACTACATATCAAGTGGTATAAAACTTGAAAGTGGTTTTTATTATTTAAAATTTCATATTACAAAGGGAAAGATAATCATTAAAATGTATATAAAAGGAGAAAATTTTACCCTTTGGGACAGTATGGATGGACCTGGAGAACATTATGCTGAGTGAAATAAGCCAGTCATAGAAAGGCAAATACCATATGATTTCACTCATATGTGGAATCTAATGAACAAACTGAACTAACAAGGAAAATCGGGACAGGCTCATAGATAGAGAGCAGATGACGGCTAGGGAGGAGAGGAGGTTGAGGGACGAAAGGATTGAGCAAAAAGGAAAATGGACTCATGGACATGGACAACAGTGTGGTGATTGCGAGAGGGAGCAGGTATAAGAGGACTAAATGGTAATGGAAAAATATAATAAAAAAGCATGTTAGAATATTAAAAAATCAAAAACATATCAAAGGAAGTATTTTATATGTTAAGAGAGGACATAAAATGGAAGCACATTAAATTCTAAATTAAAATCAGAGAAGGCAGAAAGGAGAGGGGTTCATCAACTAAACTATGGAAGTGGTTGCTAGGAGTTGGGGGCTAAGGGAGGAATAGGTGGACCACTGAGAATTACTCGTAAAGATACTCCTCTGTATGATACCATGAAGAGAGATATATGCCATGACGTATTTGCCCAAATTTATAGAAGCATGAGACCAAGAATAAATTATAGTGTAAACAATGGGGTTTGGGAATTAGGAGATATCAAAGTTTGTTCATAAATTAAAGCATATCACTCTGCTGAGGGATGATGATATTGGCCAGGGTGTGCATGTGTGGGCAGAAGGTATACAGGAAATCGCAGTATCTTCCCTTCAGCTTTGCTATGAACTGCAAACTGCTCTAAAAATAATAAATTCTTCATTATAAAAAATAGAAAACAATGACAACAAGTTAGATAATTTAAATTTATTCATAATCACTTTAAATGTGAATGGTCAAAGTAAGTAATTAAAAAACAGCCATTTTCATGGTGGATGAACAAGTGCCTACTATACATGGTCCACCAGAAGCTCACATTACACAAAATAAAGATTCAAGTTTTTAAAAATAAAAGAATGGAGAAAGACATATAAAAAAAGAGAGAAAAGCATGAAGAGGATATGTCAAAAGAATACAGGAACCAACTAAAAGAGCTACAAATAATCAAAGTTGGAATAATTTGAGCGACATAATACATTATACATTTAAATTATAACCTACAACTATAAAATAAATATTCATCAGTCTATACTGATATAAACAAATGATTAAATAAAAAGGGGAGAATAGAAATTTTTTATGCCACTGAATTATAAATAATTTATGTAGATACTCAGGCCTCAAGAAGGTGCAACATATTTCCTCTCTACTGAATCTGGCAAACCTCCCTCAGCCAGGCAATCAAAATAATGTCAACAGCGATGGAA
>VMDR010033156.1:0-11456 GCA_007922815.1 Macrotus californicus
TCCAGCTCTCTGAATACCTTGTTACACTTCTGATATGGATAACCTCTTCTCTTTGCCAGGAATGTTCTTCCCTTTACCCATCTGGAAAATTAATCTTTGTTTAAAATAGTGGCCTATGACATTTTTTAAATCTCATACCCTACTAGTAAAAATTTTTTCACTCTTGAACAAATGATATGCACACGAGACATACACAGAAATAAAAATGAATGAGGTGTAATTTAAAAATTTTACTTATTTAAGGCCCCTCAATTTCTTATTTGCTACCCCTGCCCCATTATTAACAGTCACAGATTTCACAGTCTTTAAATATTTTGGTAATTGTGAAGATTTCACACTGGCATTGGCTACATCTCAATCATATTTAAACTTGGGGTACGTTTTAACAATAGGAAATGATAAATTTGTATTGCAAAAATGATTCTTGAGAATTTCAAAATTTTCAGACCCACTTCTTGTCAAATTAATGAGCTCATTACTGTTTTTAGCTAGTGATGTGACTGATGAAGAATTCCTACCAAGAGCAGAAGAATGAATGTCAGTTTTGCCATTTTCTGTTTGTTCATTTATTCTTGCAGTGAGTAAAACCTGTAATCTATACTTTATTGACAGGATCAAATAAAATAATATGACTGGAAATCCACTTAATTAAGCACAAGTACAGTGCTACACTTTGCTGAAAATTAAAAAAAGGAGGGCATCTTATATTCACAAACCCTTTTGGCTGTAGAGATCTGTCTCCTCCCTTTAGGATAGCTGTACTGTGAACCATGTGATACCTCTTCCTTGGACATAGGAACTGCAAGATGCCAGTGTTTACCAATAAATTAACCATTGGAAAGGTAAGTTCTTACTTTTTAAGATCAGAATAAGTTCTAATAGTTCTAGCACTCCAGATGATCATCCTGGACAACGTCTGGGAATATACAGTGGAACCTTGGTTCTTGAACTTAATTTGTTTCAGAAAACTGTTTGAGAAGCAATTTGTTCAAAATCCGTACCTCCTTTGTCTGTCACCTGTGAGATGTATCATACAGGTATCAGCATGAAAGGATTGTCAGGTACAGAACTGAGGCCCAAAGTCACACAATGCGAGGGTTATACAACCGAGACATTTTTCCCGGAAACAACTTGGTCGAGAATGAAATTGTTCAAGATCCAAGATGATCAAGAACTGAGGTTTGACTATACATTCAACTTGGACACCAGTAGTTCCCATACAATTCATAAAACGATCGCTGGGACACTTCTGGGCTTTTCCATAGCTGCCCAGAAGACCTTATGGTGTTGTCTCTACATATTTCCACTCTGTAAGAGCTCTAAGATCGGAGAAAGACAATAGTTATCTCTGAATGGCTTTTAGTCTTCTTTGCGCTTGTGTATTACTACGGCCTGGCACAGTGTCCTACAAAATCAGGAGATGACTAAACACTCACTACATGGATTTGAGTAAAGTTTCTTTTGGATAATTTTTGAAGGAGAAACTCCAAGGGCTAGGGCAACAAGAGTTAAAGTTACAAGTTTGAACACATCATAGCTGTCTGAACTTGAGCAACTTACTTGTTTCTCAGTTTACTGAACTGTAAAATACAGAAAAATTGTACCTTTCCTATAGGGAGGTTATATACCCCAAACAACTAGCACAGTGCCCCGGTGAGTTAACTTCTATTATTGATCAATGGGTATAATTTTTATTTTTAATTTAACCTTTATTGTATTTTTTTCATTACCATTTAGACCCCTAATGCCCTCCCTCCCCCCAGCAATCACCACACTGTTATTCATGTCCATGAGTCTTTTTTCCTTTTTGTTCAATCCCTCCACCCCCTAACCTATCCCACCCCCACTAGCTGTCATCTGCTCTCCATCTGAGTCTGTTCTGCTTGTTAGTTCAGTTTGTTCATTCGATTCTACATGAGTGAAATCATATGGTAGTTTTCTTTCTCTGACTGGCTTATTTCACTTATGTTCTCCAGGTCTATCCATACTATTGCAAAGGGAAAAATTTTCTTCTTTTCTACAGCCAAGTAAAATTTCATTGTGTAAATGTCCCATAGTTGTTTTACCCACTTGTCTATTGATGCACACTTGGGCTGCTTCCATATCTTGGCTATTGTAAATAACACCGCAATGAACACAGGGGTGCTTGTGTTCTCTCAAATTAGTGTTTTGGGCTCCTTCGGGTATATTCCCAGAAGTGGGATCACTGGGTCAAAATTATTGGATCTATCTCACCAGGAAAGGGAAACAAAAGAAAAAAAATGGGACTACATCAAACTAAAAAGTTGTTGCACAGCAAAGAAAATCATCAAAAATAAAAAGACAACCCAGAGGTTGGGAGAACATATGTGCCGACACATCCGATAAGAGGTTAATATCCAAAATTTATAAAGTATTTACAAAACTCAATACCACCATCACCCCCAAAACAAAAACAAACCATACACAAACAACCCAATAAAAAAATGGGTAAAGGGCCTGGACACTTCTCCGAAGAGGACATACAGATGGCCAATTGACATATGAAAAGATGCTCAATGTCACTAATCAGAGAAATGCAAATTAAAACCACAATGAGGTATCATCTCACACCTGTCAGAATGGCTATCATCAAAAATCAACAAACAGGTGTTGGCGAGGACGTAAAGAGGAATCTTTTTGCACTATTGGTTGGAAGGCAGATTGGTGCAGTTACTGTGGAAAGCAGCATGGAGATACCTCAAAAAAATTAAAAATTGATCAACAGGTACAATTTTTAAAATGGCTCCTGATACCACTGCCAAATTAAAAATTAAACCCATGCTGATGATTTCTAGTAGTCAATAGGTCACTTCATCTCCCGTACTTTGATGTAATCTGACCCCTTTATATGGTTTACTATCAGTAACAGCCCATCTCTTTTTGGAATCGAAGCTTTCTCAGGGAGGAGGAAACTTTTCATGCAGCTTCAGAGCTTTTAGAGATGCCCTGTTTTTCTAGTTCTCCCCTCCTCCCTCCCTGAGTCCCTCCAAAAGTGCCTGTCTAGCTTCAAGTTATTGACAAAGGGGGCCTCTGTAAGTTTCAGTTATGTTAGCGCCTAATCAAATTGAGCAGTTTTACAATGCTACTTCTTTGCTTTCGTTTTTCTGCAGTTTTACTTTTTTTTTCCTAAGTATTTTGTTTCCTTTGTAAAGGTGGGAAATAAGACAATGCATTAAAACAATAATCAAAATTAATATTTCTAGACACTTACGTATGTCTGTGCAAGCACACACACACACATATATATATAATTTCATATATTACTTTTTCATGGAGGGCAGTTATTTAGTAGAAAGAGGCTGAGTTCAAGTAGACCAGATGTAAATCCCATCCCAGCTCTGCCATTCACTAATTGTGTGACCTTGAACAATGTACTTACTGCTCATTCTCCCCCCATCTATTAAAATATGTGCTAACACTTCTCTCTCAGGGTTTTAGGAAGGATTGAATGGGAATTCAATAAATGAAAATTTATTTTCCTTATTTCTTAATCTTTATGTTAACCTTGATATTGGAGGGCTTTCCTAGGGTTCATTACTAAACACCACTACCATCTCATAGTATCTAATGCAAGTATCTGGAGCAGACTATATCTTACTAAATTTTGAAGACCAGAACCCAACAACATTTAGGTGTTTAATATACATATATAGGCTACATAAATGTGGTCCTAGGAAGTTTGCTTATGGACTTCTGTTTGAAATGGTTGACTCTGGGTTCATCTAAATAAACTGCATCTCATATTCTATTTGCTATTTTCATTATTAATCCTGTCTATATTTTATCCCAATTTCAACTAAAAATGCAGCTAAGTGATTTTGAGCAAGTCTCTTATTCAAGTGTGTAGATTCATTTGTGAAAACAGAGTAATAGTTTAATAATACTACTTCCTAAACTTCATAAACATAATAGTACTTTCTAAGTACAAAATGCTATACAAACACAGACATATTTCATTGTGCTTTGCTTTACTGCGCTTCACAGATGCTGTGTTTTGTACAAATTGAAGGCAAGACCCCCTGCTCCAACCAAAATGATTAGGACTCACTTTACTGTGATGGCCTGGAACCAAACCTGAAATATAGCCCAGGTATGCCTGTACTTGTTTTTACTACATAAGGCAGTTCATTTTTCATTTTAATTTCCAACTATTGTCTGTGGACAAGTTCACCAACCCCTAACACACTACTTACCTGTTCTGCACCATCAGCTTTCCTACTTTATCTTTTTCTAATCAGAATCAGTGATCTCTGCAAGGGACCATCTGATGAGCCACGGAGGAAACCAAACTAGGGGATATGTTTACAATCAGGCACACAGTTCAAGACATAAGGTTTAGACTTTAAGATAAAGTGAGGTATATCAGGAGAGGTGAGGACTATGTTTGTGAGCAAAGTATAAGAGCAGAGAATCTGAATCCTGGTTCTGCTCCTTTGGCTCTGTGGACCTAGTAAGTTCATACACCGTTCTGGCCCTCAGTTTCTTCATCTGAAAAGAAGTGATAACAGTACTTGTGTCATAAGATTATTATAAATTTGAGATAGCATGTGTGAAGCACTTAAGAACAGTGTCTAGCACACTGTAAACATTCAGTAAATATTAACTATTAAAATTATTATAAATCAGTAAGTGGTTGACAGCAGGTGGGAAGGTGGAGTAAGAATTTCAAAATTCAGAGAAACAATCATCGAACGTTAATTTCATTACTTCTGTATTATCTCATAAACTTCTCCCTCCTTAAATCTTAATTCCAGACTGAAATACTTTTTTCTTCCTATAAAATTTCCCTGTCTTGGTGAGATTTTTGTTTTTTGTTTTAAATAGCATCAGTCAAAATATTTGAAGGCAGCAACAGTAAAGCTACGAATCATAGCCTTAAGGAAGACTATTTTTGTATTTTATTATATACAGAATAGTTTCCAATTTGTAAAGTCTAAACCTTTGTTATTCACTCTCCTGCTGGTATAATTGGGGGTAAGAATGGGGTCAAAGAGAAAGGCAGGATTTAAAGCTTTAGACTAGTGACAAAGGTCTTTTATAATAAGTTTGCATGGAGAGGCGACATTCACCTGATAAAAGTTGCCAAGCACTGTTTGCTTTTAACATCCTTTACTCTCCTCCATGACGTCCAGAGGCCTCAAGTTCTCTCTTTCTTGCAAAGAACAAGAGCCTCTACTGCTCTTGGGCTATAAAACCTATGTTCAGGTTTGAGATTACAAGTTGGCCACATTTACCCCGGGATGTTTTCAGTTTGGCCTTCACGGTTTTGAAATACTGGTCGCCAACATTTAAAAATCGAGAGATTTCACACAAAAACCCAGCTTTAGAGTTTCTCTTGGGAGATAAAAAACCCGAATGATCTCGGAACACTGGACCCACATTCCTGAGGGCAACAATCTGCTAGGGCTGAACAGCTGCTCCCTTCAGTTACAGCACGGGCCCTTCAATTTGCCACATTCCTTATCTTTCCCCATTGTCTGGTACCAGGCCAGTTTCACTCCTTTGCTTCACTTTTCTGGCCCCTGTACACCTCTGTCTGCAAACCCTCGCTGCACCTTCCTTGCCTTCTACCAAAGCTTACTTTGTTCTGCCCCCCATTAGTTTTTCTAACCAATAGCTAGGTGATACGATTAACTATACGTATTTTTACATGTGCTGTCTGAAGTTAGTATCCTAATAGATGACTCCGTAGGTGGAAATCACAAGCACCACAGGATTGCAATCAGGACAAGCGCCCATTCTACTTTTTCTGCTATCCTGATGTAGCCACACCTCGCTGTCCTCAGGCGTACCAAGAGTTGGTTTTCCGTAGAACAATGAGCCCCAGCCTATACCTACCTAAGCAATACTTTCATAGATCACTCTGATTCCAAAGGGCCAAAAACTACTAAGGGATCTTCTGCCTCCGGGTTTCCTCGGAGTGTTCAGGATATCCCGCCTGACGGAATTTCCCCTCACCTGATTTCGGGGCCCGTTTTGCGCTAGGAAGTCGCGCCTCAGAAGCGCGCGTATCCAGCATGAGCTCATTTCTCAGGGGCGTTTCCAGAGGGCCGGCCCTGCCGCGCCCGCTGGGGGCCATCGGCCTCGTTTCTAATCAATGGTTCCCGCGGCTGGGCGGGGCGCGGCCACCCAGGGGCGCTGCTGCCTCTCTGAAAGCTTTGTTCCCAGTTTAGCGGCGGAGAACTCGCTCCCCGCCGGAAAGGCGCCCTGCCAGCCGTCTGGCCCTTTCCGGGAGGACGCGGGCACTTGGGACGCGCTACACCCGGCGGAGGAGAGTCTTGAGCGCGCAGAATTAGCTGCGCCCCTCTGGGAGCCTCCAGTAGGTGGGGAGAGCCCCCTAAACCCTCTGCTCGCCTGAGTGCTGCGAGCCCAGCCCCGCCGACCGCAGCAGTTTCGGACCGCCCGTGCGAAGAGCCCGCGCGCCCTAGTTGCGGTTTCCACATAGGGTGAGAGCAGCCGCAGGCGAGCCCATCGCAGTCGGCTACGACCCCAGTCGAGCTTCCCCCAGCTCCTGGGACCGCCGCCGGAGACCGAAGGCCAATCACACTGCAGCTAGGTCTTGCGATTGGACAGTAGTGAGTGCCGATTGGCTACCGCTGGGGGTTTCGGCCTCCCTCCCTTTCCCTATTGCCCCAACTCCGGCTCCAAAGCTTCAGGCCAATGAGAAGGCACTTTATAGAGGCCCTCCCCTTGCTTTCTTCTTCTCCCCACCTTGGCGAAGGGGGAGACGTTCTGACTGGCCAGATTGTCCTCGGAAGCCCACTTCCATTTACCAATCACCGGCAGAGATATACTCCCAGCGGAGTTTTCGGCCAATTACAAAGCGGCCACGGGGCCCAGCCGTGCGGTTTCGCCAGCGACCCCGGGGTTTCACCGTCCTTAACGCTTCAAGCGTTTTTATTGAGGGTCGGCGACTCTGATTGGCCACTGTTATCATCGTCGAATTTCTCCTTTAGCCATCCACAGAATAAGGCGAACCCACCTCGTCGTTCGGGCATCTTCGGTATTTTTCGCTCTTTGGGCGTGGATTTCCAGCGACACATTCTAATTGGTTCCTTAGGCCGATCGGCTTTTTCCGGGACAAGCAGCCAACAAACGACGTCTGTGATTGGCTCAGCTCGGGCTTCGGCTCCCCAACTGAAGCGGACGGGCGCGGGGTTCGGCCGGCGATTCCCAGACGCCTGTTACGCGGGCGGGGCGCTGGGCGGTGTAAGACTGGGTGGGGGAGGAAGGAGGCGGAGGAAGAGTAGGAGGGGGGAGAAGGCGTGGGGAAGAGCTAGGCGGCTGCGCAGACGGCGCTCCTCACACAGAGCAGCCCCTGACCCGGGCGAATGCGGGATTGTGCTGCCGCCGCCGCCGTCCGGGCCGAGTGACAAAGGAAGGAAGGAAGCAAGGAGGAGCCGGCCCCATAACGCTGACAGGACTCCGGGCTGGGGGCAAAGCGCGGACACTTCCTGAGCGGGCACCGAGCAGAGGCGAGGAGGGCGGCCGCGCTGGTGCGGTGGACGGGGGAGGGGGCCCCGAGGGACGGAAGCGGTTGCTGGGTTCCCATGTCCCCGGCGTATGGGGAGCAGTCAAGGAGCCGCTGCTTGGGGTCTGAAGGGAGCTGCCTCCGCCACCGCCGCCGCCATGGCCGCTGGATACAGCCGCCGCCTGCAGCTGCTCCTGGCGCAATGAGGAGAGAAGCCGCCGACACCGCCCGCCTCTGACTGACTCGCGCGACTCCACCGCCCTCCAGTTCGCCGGGCCCCCGCCGTCAACCCTCCGGATCCCGCCGCTGCCGGAGCCGCAGCGCTTCCCGTCGCATCTCCGAACCACCCCCTCCCTCTCCCTCTCCCTCCCTCCTTCCCATCCCCCTTCTTTTCAAGCGTGAGACTCGTGATCCTTCCGCCGCTTCCCTTCTTCATTGACTCGGAAAAAAAATCCCCGAGGAAAATACAATATTCAGAGTACTTATTTTCAATCAAGTATTTACCCCCATTTCGTGTGATATATATATTTTTAGGATTTTCCTCCCTTCCTTTTCTCCCCTCCAGGAAAAGGGAGGGGAAAGAATTGTATTTTTTTTCCCCAGCTCCAAATCATCTATATGTTAAATACCCATACTGATCAGTCTCGAAGAAGAAACACATCGCTCGTTTTTTTTTTTAATGTATATACAAAAGGAGTAAAAAGCCAAGAGTACGAAGTCTTTTTCTTGTGGGAGAACTTAATGCTGCATTTGTCACTAACCTAACACCCCAACATAAAACAAAAGGAAGAAAAGGAGGAAGAAAGGAAAAGAGGGTGATTCAGGAAGAGAGTAATCATGTCAGGGCGGCCCAGAACCACCTCCTTTGCGGAGAGCTGCAAGCCAGTGCAGCAGCCTTCAGCTTTTGGCAGCATGAAAGTTAGCAGTGAGTATTGATTTTATTTTACACCCCTTCTCCACCTCATCTTAAAATAAGAAACCTTGAAATCCCAGGGTCTTAAAATCTGAGGCCTTGTGATACAACAGTCGGAGGTAATGGAAATAGGTAAAATCCTGTCTTCAGTCAAGGATGAGACAGCTCGCTCTTTTCTCCTCCCACATACACCCTCCACCGGTCTCATTAACCTTGAATTGAGAGAATATGATTTTTGTATGGATGATTTGGTTTGAAACTTCTTTTCTTATACTTTCCTTGCTTTTGGTAGCTTTATTAAGTGCTTGAGTATTAAAATAGTGACGGGAGTGTTTACTTGCTCATCCTTTTGGATAAGAGGACAAGACTTGATTCATAAACCATTATGTATGTTTGCTTAGTTTATGTCTTTTGGAATGAGGGATATTTGCGGAGAGCTCGTTTAGTTAGCTCAGATCTCAGGGGTTATAGTTTTGTATGCCTGATAGAGAGACTGAGTGTTACAGTCTTTTAACATTTCTTTTTTGCTTGTATGACTGACTATACGAAGTATTTGTTCTTAATCCTGAGATGAACTTGCTTAGTAACCAGCGTTCGCACTGGGAGGCGAGCATTGATTCCTTCCTTTACCAAGGTACTGGTGGGCGCTGCTGATACCCAGTCTCAGTAGTATCTCTCTAGGCATTGTTTAAAATTGGATAAGTGGTTTAATATGTTATCTTTGAACCTCGTTTTGACATTACCAGTCTACCACTATATAATGTTTAATCAAGAGGTAGCTTGGAAGTAAGTACAATTTTTTATTGTCATGTTGCCAAATGCTAAGTTGAATGTTGTTACTGACTTGTCATTTAAGTAGAATTTGGGGGTGTCATTGCATTCCTTACTTGTTAAATGATCTAGAGGTCAGGGAATCCCTTCTTAGGATAATTAAAAATACTCTTGCATTGGTTTCTGTCACACTTAAATAAAACTGTGGATTTAGTTGTGAGAATATTGATTTAGACTTTTCCATCATAGGTTTTGCAGAAGGCTGTGCGGCCTTGGATATTGTAGCGATATTTGGGCTGTGTTCAGGGTTGTTGCTAGAGTGTACAATCGTCCCAGATTTGTGCTGAAAAGTCTGTGTTCTTGAGATGTTTGGCATACTAAGTATCCAGTGTTCCAATGTATCTCTGTGGGTCTATTTAGGTGCTATTTAATGACAGTTTATTTAAGCATGCTTCCAGAATTTGACAAAAGTTGTATTTTCTTATTTCATGAGAAGGGTGTATGATGAAGGCAAAGAAAAATATTTTGTTGTCTAGGAGAAGAGAACTGAAGAACTGAGATTTTTTTTTAAGTATATGCTGTTATGTGAAATTGATTATATTCTTAAGCAACATAAAATGACTTTAATTTACCTCAGGATTTCAATTCATGATGTCTTTTGGAACTTGCTTGAAACAGGGTAGTCTAAGGTAATAACCGAATGGGAGATTATTTTTGAAAGTGAATTTTTTGGGGGAGGGTGGGGTGAATGGCTAGCACAGAGTGCAGGGTATATGAAGAGGGAAGCTGATGATGCATCTTTCAGGGAAGGGTCAAGCTATCTAAGCATTTCATGGGGTCATTTGAATGGAATATTTTCAAATTCTGGGGTAATTTTCAGCAATGATGAAGCAAATCGTATAATAGCTACTTAAGAGCCTCTTGTGGTACTGGAGTGTTTGTTTTTTCATCTTGGTAATATAGTTTAAAAACCACTTGAAATCAATTTGGGTAATTAATTTATTAGATCTACTCCAGAGAGCAAAATAAAATAGCTTATAATGTTAAGTTTTTGACTTTTCTTTTTTCCCCAGGATTTTCTTTGAAAATGACTCCTTAATTTTTCATAGTATGGATGTTGACTTTTGTGAAGTGTAGGTTAAAATGTTTAATTTTCTATTACCATATAGGTGAACTTAACATTTAAAAAAAGTTGGAATTCAATGCTAATTGTATTTGACAACCTTGACTTTAAGGACATTTTAGAAGAAAGGGGAATTGTTAAATATTTATTAGAGTTCTAGTGTTATAAGGGACCCCTGTTCAAAAGAGAGATACATAAGAAATCGTAATCCTTGGCCTCAAAAGCTTACCTTTTAGTGGTACAGGCAGTTTTGGGGACAAAAATATGAAGACAATACCAAGATGACTGTAAGATTATGAATATAAATACAACACTTTGTTCAGAAGGACAAAGAATAAAGGGGTAAGGTAGATGGGTTGGAGAGGGCAGACTTTCTGCAGAGGTGTGTTTAAAGACAGGTGTTAAAGGAGGCAGTAACTTCAATTGATAGACAAGCACCAAGGATTCCTAGATGGAAAGAATGGACAGAGGCACAGAGATGGTCAGTTTTGTACAATAGGGAAATGATTTTTGTATTTACCAAGTAAGTTGGTAAATCTGAATTAAAGGAGCCTAAATAGGAAAATGAGAGATGGAATTTAAGAAATAAAACATCAGCGGATAGAGGGTAGAGGGGACCTGTAAGAGTTTGGTTGAGATTCAGGAGAGATTGGAATTTACTGTAAATGGCTGAACTAAGACATTTGAAGATGATTTGGACGGCTGAGTTGATGGATTAGAGTTAGAGCGGTTAGAGCCCCTGTAGAGAGATAGTAAGGTGTGTTGTGAATTATGAGGGAATATAAAGTAAAATGTGAAAATGAGATGAAAAGAACACATGTGAGAGAACAGTGTGAATGAAAAACTGGCAGGACTTTGGATTGGATTGAAGGGGGAGTACTTGGGAAGGAGTCAGGAGTTAAAAATAAATTCTGATGTTATTGGTCTGGAAGACTTGACTGCAAATTATATTGTTGATTGTAATGGGAAAGTTGAGAAAGTGCTGAGATGAGAAGGTACATGAGTTCACTTTTAAAAAATTTTATATACAATAGGTTCCCTTGAAATTCGGCAGACAGCAGTTGGTTACTGGCAATGATATTTAACTTTTCAGCCTATTACTTGCATGTTTCTAATTTTTCTACACCTAAAAATGTCGGATTTATTTTTGGAAGTAG
>VMDR010033157.1:0-11469 GCA_007922815.1 Macrotus californicus
CATCCAGCACAGCACAGACCCTTAGTGTTTTAAGGAGTTCACTTATAATCACTCTAGTAACATCAACAAGGAGTAACAAAAACCACAAGTAAGAACATTTTTCTGACCTCTTAAACTGCTGATACATACAGGATCCCTGCCTTACAGTAGGAAAAAAACGGTCATTGACAAAGCCTATCTAATTCCCCCAAATATTTCTGAAATGGATAAATATATGTCTACAACATTCCTATGTTTCACTGCATAAGAAAAAAGCATCTAAAATAATTATTTAATCACTTGCTACTAAAGACTTGATTGACAGATACACTTGTTTTCAATATACAGTGAAAAAGCACAGCATTGTGTAAAAATCACCTTTGCCCCTTTTGTCACCAATATCACACTGCTAATACATCATGGAAACTATGATCAAATATATACTAAATGTAAATATTTCATACTTTAAAGTAAAATAAGCAAAAAGACAATATTTAATAAATGTTTGCTTCACATCAAAACATTATCTGAGTGAGCTGTGGTGGTGAGAGGGAGAAAATGGAAACCTGCTGTGGAGTGATGGGAAAAGGGAGCGAGAATCGTACAGTGAAGAAATGAGTGACAGGTAATGCCTGAGATTTATCCAACAAACGGGTGGATAGTCTTTTATTCTTGGCCTCAGAGTCTCCTGAACATGCGAAGCTGTAAAACATTGTCCAAAGGTATCGATATAAACAAAGCAATAGGATTAAAACCAAATAAAAACTTAACATAGAAGACTTCTTTGGACTCTTGGCTTATGATTATATAGCTCCTAATAATGAGACTGCATTTTTTAATGTGATGCTTAGGTTTATGTTGTATAAAAAGTTGTAATATATGTGTAACTGAACCATGAAAAAAGGAAAGAGAGGCCGGAGTAGAAGAAATATTTGAAATAATAATAGCTGAGAACTTTTCAAATGAATCGCAGAAAGCAAAACCATAGGTGTGGAAAGCACACAGAGCACAAAACGTCATTCAAATAACAACAAAAGCCACCTCAGTATATCATCTTCAATCTCCAGAAAACAAAACATAAAATTTTGAAAAAATAGAGACGAAAACACCTTACCTACAGAAGAACAAGACTACGTTACAGTGAACAGTTCAACAGAAACCAAGCAAGAAGACAGAAGAGTAAGATATTTTCATTGTTGAAACAAAACTCTACCAACCTAGAAGTCCATTTGGTTAAATTATCATTCAAAAGTGAAAGAATAATAAAGACCTTCTCCAACAAACAAAAACGGAATTAGTTGTCACCAGACCAGACCTTTAAGAAATGTCAAAAAGCAAGTATTTTTAGGCAAAAGTAAAATGGCATGTCAAAAATTTGGATCGACATAAAGGGAAAGAGTAAGAGAAGCAATAAATACAGGTAAAATGTAATCCTTTACTTCTGTTCATCTTAATTGAGCTAAAGGATGACTGTTAGTTGAAAGTAGTAACAGTAACAGTGTGTTGGGTGATGACAGCCTGTAAACCATGAAAGAAGAGCAGCGAGATGTCGTGAGGGAGGGAAGACAGTACCTGAGAACTCTGTAAATACGCCTGCATTCCACACAAAGCGCCACCGCGTCATTTGAAGGTGGGCCTCTATTATTTAAAAACATATATTGTGGTTAAACAGCAAGACCCACCAAACATTTCTACAACTTATAAATATATAAGGGCTCATAGAGAATAAAAGTAAACGGATAGAGAAAGAGGCACTTTGTTGGGACTAATCACAGAAAGCTGGAGTAGCCATATAAACTTTTCAAGAGATCCCATGGTTGCCCCAATAAATATAGAAAAAGCATTTGATGAAATTCTACATCCTTCCATGATAAAAACCCTAACACACGAGCAATAGAAATTGCCTTAGTGGAATAAAGGCCATAAATGAAAAGGTCACAGCTGATACCCTCAAGATGAAAAACTGAAAGGTTTTCCCCTAAGGTCACAGTCCAGAGGAGCCTGAGAGGACATGTTGGCTACATGTAATGTTTCCCCTGACAGGCACCCTGGAACACAAGAAGGACATTGAGTGAAAACTAAGGACATTTCAATAAAGTCTGAACTTTGGTTAATAAGAAGGTCATAGTAGTTCATTAATTATGGCAAAATACTATACAATGTGAGGCGTTGATAACAAAAATTGATGTGAGGCATATGCAGACTCTGCCATTTTACAACTGTTCTGTAAATCTAAAACATTCTAAAATAAAAATTCTTTAAAAATAATTTGTAAAAAAGAAAAAAAAAGCAATGAAAACTCTTTCAGCTGAAAAAATGCCATCGTCAAATTAACTGCTTTCTTGAAAATTGGGCTAGATCAAAAAGGAAATCAAAGTGAAAATCACAAAGTATTTACAAAATTATGTAAAAGAGAACAGATCTCAATGCAACTGATGTGGGAATGCAATTTCTGGGAGCTACTGTTGTGTAACTGTTAACTGTAGCTCAGACTGCCTGGAGACGTGTGATTCTGGGAAAGTTACTTAACCGAGCTCTTGCTCGGTGTTCTCATCTGAAAAATGGCGATGATTCCAGAACCTGCCCGAGGAATGATGACTGAAGTAGAACGCGCACGGAGCACCAGGAGCGTGGTGCAAAGGGCGTGTTCTTGCATGCTTTCCGTCGGGCTGCATTCATTTCTCCCTCTCCTTGCCTTCTCTCAACCCTCTCTTCCTGCTTTCCTCGGTGTGTTTCTTTTACTCTTTTTAATAAAATTAAAAATTAAAAATGAAATTTAATAAAATGAACAATTCACACAATATTGTTGATTCTCATAGATTTTGTTGTTTTAAAAGATCCACACAGAGAGAAGAGTACATACTGGATAATTAAATGTATATGAAATTCTAAAAAGAGGAAGTTAATCTGTGATTACAAAAATCCCAAGAGTTGAGGCCTTGAGAATCAGAGATTGACTGCAAATAGGTAGAGGGGAAGTTTCTGGGGTAATAGATTACCTTAATAAAATTGTGGGTTACGAGAGTGGATGTATTATCACAACTCATCCACGTATCGTACATACTTAAAATCTGAGCACTTCACTATATATAAAGTCACCTCAGTAAAAATTAACATATTATGCCCTATTAACAAAGTGAAGCTTGCCAGAATTAACCGTACTTGCACGGTTCAAAGCTCCTCACTGGTACATAAAAACATGACTTCAGGCATGTGAACAGGAGACATGCACGGCCTCTGTTTGTTTTATATCCATCTCTATTGATATACTTTGTGATTTTCAACTTTTCTTCCAATTATAGGTTTTCCTTTTTTAACTCTTTGAATATTACCTGCTTTCCTCAGAGACTTTTCCAGTTTATTAGAACACATTATCAATTAGTACCGTAAGGTAAGAACATCAATATACAACATTTTTAGACAGTGTGAGCACAGGACACAATTCCTAATGGAAACACAGCCTCACTCAGCACACTCAACCATGCCGAAACATGCTCCCAGTCGACTTAACCATGTTTCATTATACTAGGCTTGAAATTTAGACTGCGGGCTTTGGGTGGAACCCTTTGCAAATATTCTTGAGAAGTCGGTTATGGAAAAATACTTGCAGTTGGATGGACTGTAAAATCTATACCTCACTGTACCTGTTCAGGAATAAATGCCTGAGGTGTTTTGGAATTCTCATCTCTCTAGTGGTCAAATAAACCTGCTAGCTAGGAGGATGCAAAAGATGGACTGTTGGACAAGACAGACTGAAAAGAAATTGAGTCTAAACTGCATTGTTATTATCTGTGATTAAAGCCTGGAACAAAGCAGGGCGATGAAAGGTGCAGAGAGATCGGTATTCAGTCTCATTATTTTAACTTCATCCTAATTCTTCAGGTTGACAGGCAACCTCCATCAGATTGGATGTACGGTCCAGTCCTCTCCTTCCCTCTCCGAGGAGAAGCTGGAGCTGGGGCTGCCCTCCAGATCATAGGGAGCTGTGCTGAGGCAGGGCTGAGAGAGAGAACATACCTCTAGTGTTCCTACCAGCTTTGGTCTACCTGGGCCCATCGTTGTCTGAGATGCAGGAACTTCTGAACTAGTTTGTGGATTTCTCAAAGGGGATAGTTCTGTGTGTCCTTGTTGAATCCACATGTCTGTGGGAAGAGGCAGGGCCCTGGATTTCCTATTTTGTTATCTTGCTGAACTCACTTCCCTGCTTATTTCTTATCTTTTTTAAATTCTGGCTTCAGCATCTCTTGGGAAGTCTCGACCATACACCAAGGTCAAAAGGAATGTAAGTCCATAAAACTTTTTTAAAGGGATTTTGAGATGATACCAAAAAAAAAAGTGCCTAAAAAGAATCTAAAAGGAAGAAAAAAATGCAAAGAAACAAGAATTCAGCAGCAGGATTCTGACACAATTCAGCAAGTAATTTGTCTGCGTTTTAGTCCCAGGTATGTTTTATAGAAAATGAATTAATGGACATGACGGTCTATCAGGCTCTTGTGAGCGTAGGTAGGTAATATAAGTCATTTTCCCAAACAACTCTGGGTAAATGGCTACATTTGATTTTCTGAATCAGTAAATCATCTGTAAGCCTCTACCACCTGTAAAACTCTCCCTGATATAGAAAGATATTTATTTACTTAAGAAAAAAATTCTAATGAGGTTTTATAGTACAGCAAAGAAAATATACTGTGTTGTGTTGTGGGTCTATGGTTTAAAAGGTATAAATTTTATTACAGTTATGCATCTAATGTGAAGTCAAAACTTCCACCAAATGTTAATCTCCCAAAATATACTGTCTCGAGTCTTAATTAGTGTAAAAGAACATAAATAGAATACTCGGTCCCTCCCTAAAACATGTCCTCTGCAACACAAATGCAGTGAAAATCCATGTTCAGCTGCTGACCCTAAATGCAAGATTTTCCTCTCAGACTTGACTATGTCTCCTTGGCCTCTGCTTGTGTTTGCCCTCCAGCAGCTGGTAGGAAGTTGTCTTCTATGATATTCAAAAGCAAAAAAATAAAAGAGAAAAGCAGTATTTCATTTCTAAATGTACACACCGCCTTCCACCCAACAGGGACTTTCTGAAATTTAAAGTGATGTTTTCCAGCTCAACTGCACTGCTTCCAAAAGCCAGGAGTCACTGGTTCCATAGTTTTTGCTGAAAAGTACCCATTCTCAGGACTCCAGGGGAGGCACCCCGATAACAAATAACGGTGACTGAACGAAGATTCAAAACACCTGAATTGATTACTTTCCATTTCTTTGTCTTTACTATTTTTGGTGAGCTCTCAACCAGTTACCACTACATAGTTCCTAAGTACTGCACGGAAAAGGCTGTACTTTGCACGCATATGCGCACGTAAGCCTCCTGCATTAAAGCACTCCGAGTATCACGGGCTTCGCAATCAGACAGATCGAGGTTTGAATCTTTGCTGGGTAACTTAGTAGATGCATCTCCCAGAGCAAGTTACTGCAACTCTCTGAACCTCAATTTTCTCATTATAATACGGGAAGAGTCACACTTATGTTAATTGTGAGAATTTAATCATGCAACGAATGTTATGCCACAAGACAAAAATGGGTGTCTTATGAATGCAGTTTCCTTCTTCATTGACCCACCGGTATTTAATCATACCGACACCATCTAAAAGGGTTGATTTTGCAATAGTTTACCAAACGCCTAGTTCTTTTATATTATAAATTCTGGTCCAAAGGAAATATCACGTAACCTAGAAGTTAGGAAACTAAAGTTTTGCTCTCATGTTTATCCATAAAACTAAACAAATCAATAACAATGAAGCAGAAACAATGAAAAAACCTGAGTTTGAGTTCTCATATGGAATACAGAGATGGTAAAATCTCTCCTGATGATGTGCAGCTGACCGCATAATTTTTCTTAGGATGCTTGTGAGAGCCAAAGTGAGTACTATTTATAGACCAAGGAATCACGCCATGGCCTCACTGGAAAGTTGTGATAGGGCCAACTGAGAAGATGTGTGTGAGACTGCAAAACACTGTACCTCCTGCCTAAGAGATGACAGATTTTATACTAAATGGAAAAAGAAAACCAATTTTGCTTCTACCATCCTGATGTTATCATTTTTTTCAGCGCCTAACTTATGTTAGATTCGAAGCATTTAGAACTGGGAAATTATGGCTGAATTGAGTCGTGACATCGGTGCACCTAGATGACGTCAGTGCACCTGGATGACATCAGTGCACCTGGATGGTGTCAGTACCAAGGCGTGGGATTCTATACCAAACTCATGAGTAAAATGAAAAAAGTCAGAAAATCAAAGCTACTTTTAGAAATAAATGAGCATATGCAAGGTGAAGATATATATATATATCTTGAAACAAGTTTATATTTCAATGATAAATTTTAAAGTTTCTAAGCAGATGCCATTATAAAAATAATTTTTGTAATAACTTTATTAGATATTTTTCAGTTTTAAGCTCAGTTTTCAATTTGTAACATCAATGAATCAGTGCAAAGCATACTACTCCAACTACTATTCAAAACTAAAAATGGAATTTAAAAAAATTATCCAATTCTATTAGAAGGCAATATGGGCCAGGGTTATAGACCTACTGCCTTGTGCAGCTGAGAGTATATGAACTAGCACCAGCTCACCCTTGAGTCAATAGCCAGCCCTTGACCTTCACTGTAAGCTAATGGCTGTTTCCGGTGCAGAACCATGAATAGGGGCGTTTTAACTTGATAGAGTTGAAGAAGGATCCAGACGGAACGGATTTCAATAAAAGTTATGCAGAAAGATGACTGGCTGGAAGCATTGCTGTTCGTGAAATTGTGGCTGGGAAGAGACGGTATTCTCTCAAGCTATTGCAGTTGTTATAGACAATTTTCAAAGAATTTTATTACCAGTGATTTTAAAAGAAAGGGCAGTAAAAGGTACCTTTCTGTTTCCATTTAGCAGCTGGCACATAGCTGAAAGGGAAGACTTCAGTGGAGCATGAATCAGATCCATTCCCTGTGGTTTCTATGTCTGCAGGTAGAGTTTCCCAGAATTGGCCGTTTATTTTCTCCAATTCAACAACAATTTTTTCACTTCGTAAGCAACCGGCACAGTTCTAGACACTGGGGATATGTGGGTAAATGAAACACAAAATTCCCTCTCCTCTTGGCATTGATACAGAAGAGAAATAATATAAATAAGTAAATTTTATAATCTATACGTGATAAATGAACTGGAGAAAAATAAAGCAGGGAAAGTGGTGGGGGGTCAGTACTGCAAATTTTAAGTTGTAGTATGTGAGTGCCTCATTAAGTACAGTCTTGTGAATAATGTGATACTTGTATAAAACTGGGTACTGGGTAAAAGTTAAAGGCAAATTGCCTCTCTGTAAGGCATATACACACTAGGAATAAATTCAATGATGGCTTAAAATGCAGCTAGTGCAGTAAGTAAAATGAAATTGACTCTCTAGGCTAGTGTTTCTCAAAGTCTGGATCTGACCTGCCCCAGAGGCATGGGAGGCACATATTGAAATGCAGATTCTTTGCTCTCAACCCACAGCTAGTGAACCAAATGGCACGGGCATGGGTCCTGGGAATGTGTCCTTCATCAAGCTTTTTGGACTATGTGCTTTAGGAGTACAAGGATGAAGTCACTAACTGCCTGGACTCCTGGGGTTATTTTTTGCAAAGGAGATGATACTTGGAGGAGAATTTAAAGGATGAGTTAGGCTTTGCTACGCAGAGGAAAAGGAAAGGGTGTTCACAGCAGACACAACAGCAGGTACAGATGCACAAATGCAAGAGGAGAATTTTACCAACATTACAATAGAGCTATGCAAAGACTTTCTAGTTTCTTTATTTTCTGTAACAGGCTGATGGCAATCATCACTGGACAATAGAAGTTGGCAGAAAAATACTGCCAATCATTACAGTCAGTGTCCTCTAATTTAAATAGTCTTTCTTTTAATTCAGAACAGCCCTGCTGGACAAACAATCAACAGAAGGGGAAGGGTGATCAAAGAGCATCTATCTATAAAGGACCCACGGACAGAGACAAAGGGGAGGGGAGGACTGACTGTGGGGTGGGGGGTGGGGGAGAGTAATGGGGGGGAATGGGGACAACTGTAATTGAACAAAAATAATAGAAATAAAAATAAATAAATAAACATTTCAGCAAAAAAAAATGTTGGTTAAGCAAATATGGCAAAATCTTGATCATTACTGAATCTTGGTGATGGATTTATGGGAGTTTGTTGTATTACTTTCCCTGTTTTCATCTTTGAAAACTTTCATAATAAAAAGAGATCTGTCCAGAAAAAAAAAAAACAATTCCAAATTTAATTTCATGTTAGAGACATTTCTCCCTTTCCCATGGTGAGGGTGAAGTGAAGGTGGGTAAGAAGGCTAACGGGAACAGGAAATCCGTTTCAATCAGGGTGAGAAGGGCATTAAATGCCATGCTCAGTCGTTTCTGTTTTTCATTTAGTTAAAATAACACCACCGTGTACTTACATTTGTACATACATTTCATGTGTTAGAAAAAAAGGCTCTGAGATACTAAGCTCCTGCATTACCACCACTATAACTGTCAGAGCTGCGGTGAGAATATAGTTCTCCTGATTTATAATCTATCATATTAAATGTTTTAGTAACTACAAGGAACTTCTTTGGAGAACTTATAAACTGGCATTTTCACTTTTGAGATATATGAGAGAAATCCAATAGAACAGTTACTTAAATCAAAAGTATTTTATTGTTCTGAAATCCTTGTGCCTCTGGAGAAACAGCATCCCAAGGCTCTGTTCAATAAGATTCTGTGATGCATTTATTGCCTTCCTATCCCCCACTGTCTTACTTGCTTTCATAGTTGGTAAAGACTCAGTAATTCTAACTATAAGGATATCAACTTGTACTTGGCACAGTCTATTTTCAAAAGAGTCTACTCTCTTAAATATAAACCTTTTGTGGAAATCTCCATAAATATGTTCTTTTATACCGACGTGACTTACCCGAGACCTAAGAGATACAACAAGTGGTTCCAGCCACATTTTCTGGAGCTAATATGAGCCTGTGAAATACCATTGAGAACATCTTTAGATAAGTCTATTTGCTAGTAGGACATAGGATAAAATGCAGTTTTGAAATTCAGTGAGTACTTTGGATGATGTAAGCAGTCAGTACAATCAATTCATGACAGGAAGTAAATTCTTTATATAAATAAATTAGTTGCTGTTTTCATTGAGAATCCAAATACTTTGTTCATTTAAGCAAATATTTGAGTATTGTTTTGCCGCTGGGGATGTATCGATAAACGAGGCAGACACAGTCCCCACCTCCCTGGAGCTTATAACTGTAACAAAGTTTAGAAGGAAAAATACAGCATCTAAGTTTCTAATGAGTAAACCTTAACTAGAAACAACCAAATGCTGATCTTTAAGGGAAAAAAACATGGAAACCAAATAGAATTTACCCAGGTGACTAATCAGAGAGATTTATTCCCAGGAAGGAGGAATGCAAAGGCCCCACTGGGGGATAAGGAGAGTTTAGGGAATTCAAGGAATGAAAAACGGTATGGTAGAAGCATGAAAACGAGGGAGACAGGGCCAGATCGTGAGGGAATTTATAGTTCAAGTTAACTATTTTTAAAATGAAAGAGAAAGGGAAGTCACTGAAAAAAATTTAGGTGGAGTATGATCATGGTTGATTTGTATTTTTAGAAGATTACTTCAGGTCAGAGCCATGGTGTCTACAACTCGGGAAGGCGCCATTCACTCATTCTTCACCACTCATGGGACTCTCTGCTCCAGACTCTGTGTTCTGCTCCAGAGAGTGGATCAGGGAGGTGGTGAGAATGAAAACAGAGCCGTCGTGGGAAGAGAGTGCACTGGTGTAGGCAAGAGATGGCAGTGGCCTGGCTATAGATAAAAGAAAAGCAGTGAAGAGAGGTGGAAGCATTTGAAAGAGACTAAGGAGGTAGAATTCAGGTTACATAATGTGTGAATGTCTGTGGGAGCTGATATAGAGAAAAGTCAAGAACGACTCATTTGCTTCCTGGTTGGGTGCTTGTGGGTGCCCCTTGGGGGTATAAGGAGCATAGGCGGTAGGGGGGATCATAACTTCCGTTTGGGGCATGGCTGTTTAAAAAAAAAAAACGTGAAACATATGAGCAGAGATTTAGAATAGACTCGCCAGTATTTTTGTTCTGGACCTCAGAGGGGAAATTTGAGCTAGAGACACGAAGTTGGAATAATCACTATATAGATGGAACTGAAGTCACCAAAGTGGTAAAAAATCAAAGAATAAGAGCTGGTGGAGAGAGAAGAAAATAGGGTCTAGGGTGAAACCATCAGCACTCCTGCAGCTAAAATCTAATAGAAGGAAAGTAGACAGAGAGGTAGAAGAAAAGCATGAAAGTGTCATGGAATTGAGGAAATCGAGTCTTTTAAAGCCCAGTGAATGTTCAGCCACATCTCAGGCTGCTGAGTATCCAGAAAGAACACCCGTTTCCCCCTGTGACAGAGAGGACCTTTTCCACAGGTGTGTCTGGGGCAGCAGGCATGTTGGGCTGCACTGAGCACTAAACGGGAGATGAGGATGCGAGGATGCCAAGAAATTTCCTTGTGAAACTAGCAAGACAGAAACAAACTAGAGATGAACACGGGTCCAAGGATTTAAAAGTGCATGAGAAGTAGCTAGTAAGAGGGGAGGTTGTGAATTGATATGAATAGTATGAGATCACCAGGAAAGGAAGAAACGGGGAAGGAAGGAGATTCTGGGTACACCAGGGTATTTGGCTTTAGGAAGAAGGAGGGATAATTTCTCACTTACCTAGGCAGACAGGAATAAGAGAGGTGAAAGGAGGATCAAGAGTCAAGATACTAGTAACGAAAAGAAAACAGAAGGGCAGAATCCCAAAATCCTGATGAGCCAAAAATTGTTTCACCAGTCATCAAGTACACAGGACTCAGTGCATATCTGTGGTGGGAAAGATTGTACATGTACATGTGTGTGTGTGTTCAGTTCTGCACACACAGAGAACTGAATGTATGAATGTGTAAACATTAAGTGTACACACACACACACACACACACACACACACACACACACACTGAAGGTATAACTCTAACTCAGTGTTGATCCAGATAACCTTAAGTTTTCAAATTGGAACAGTAATCATAACTGGCCAATTATAAATGGATCACATTAGAGTGATCAATGATTGCATCCTGTCGTGATCTAGGGATTGGACCCCAGGATAAAGAGTTCTTCTAGGTTTCTCATAACATCATAATCGGTTTCTTAAATATTTTTAAATAATCATTTCAAGATAGGATTATTATTTTAAGTGCAAGAGACACAAGTTCGACATTAGTTTATAATTGGGGGGGGGGGGAATTGATACTACAAAGTCTCTAAGAATTTACCAATGTGATGAGTTAAGCCATGCCTCACCTCACAGCCCAGAGGAGATAAACCCCAACGTTATTAGCCAATTGGCAATTACCCAAAAAATA
>VMDR010033158.1:0-11469 GCA_007922815.1 Macrotus californicus
ACACCTAAATTAACTTTATAGTTTTATTGAGGTATGATGGACATACAGCACTGTATAAGTTTAGGGTACACAGCATAATGATTTGACTTAACATATATCGTGAAATTATTACCAAATTGAGTTTAGTTACATTCATCGTTTCATATAGACACAAAAAAGTACAAAGAAAACAAAAAAAATAGTGAATATTTTTACTCGTGACAAGCACTTTTAGGATTTATTTACTCTTCACTTTCATGTATACCACACAGCAGTGTTAACTGTAGTTGTCATATTATATGTTACATTCCTAGTACTTAATTTATCTTATAACTAGAAGCTTGTACCTTTTGACCACCTTCTATGAGTTTTATGGTTTCTGGTCTTAAATTTAAGTCTTTAATTCATTTTGAGTTAAATTTTGTGAATAGTATAAGATAGGTGTCTGGTTTCATTCTTTGGCAAGTGAGTATCCAGTTTTCCCAGCACCGTTTATTGAAGAGATTGTCTTTTCTCCATGGTGTATTCCTGGCCTTCTTGTCAGTATCAGTTGACTGTGTGCGCACAGATTTATTTCTGAGCTCTTGATTCTGTCCTGTTGGTCTGTGTGTTTGTTTTTATGCCAATATCATACTGTTTTGGTTACTGTAGCTTTGTAATACAAATCATATATTTATCATTACCAGTGGGTTTTATTTTACCTTTTCATGTTTTTATGATGTCAATTAGCATTCTTTCCCTTTAAGTCAATTAATTTCCTTTAGCTTTTTTGTAAGGCGGGTCTAGTGGTGATGACCTCTTTCAGTTCTTGTTCGGGAAAGCCTGTCTCTCTAAAGAACCAGCTTTGCCAGGCACAGAAGTCATGGTTGGCAGACGTTCTCTCATCCCCGGTACTTTGAGTATATGATCAACCATTGTCGCTTGGCTTGACACATTTCTGTTGAGAAATCCTGATAGTCTCATGGGGATGGGGAGGTGTTCCCTTGTATGTCATTTCGCTCCTTTCTCTTACTGCTTTCAAAGTTCTTTCTTTGACTTGTGACAATTATAGAATCATAAGCCACATAACAACATTTCAGTCAACAACATACTACATATACAATAGTGGTCCCATAAGATTATAATGGAGCTGAAAACTCCTATTGTTTGGTGATGTCATAGCCATCATAACATCATAGCACAACGTATGACTCGTGTGCTTGTGATGCTGCTGCAGACAAAGCCACTGACTGCACTGCCAGCTGTGTGAAAACACACTCCTTCTGGTTATGTGCCGTATATAATACTTGACAATGACAATAAACAGCTGTTACTAGTGTGTTCACTGTAGTATACTTGCTATTTTAGGGCATACTCCTTCTACTTATAAAAAGGTTTGCTGTAAAACGTGTGCTCTGTTAGCAGCCTCATATGTCTCATGTTTACTGAGTCTCTTGGTCACCTCTTTTCTCTGGTGTTTGATCTACTCTCATGTTTTGTACCAGTAACATGCTGTATAGGCGTGCAGCCTCGGAGCAACAGCTGTACCTTATGGAGTAGGTGTGTGGTAGGCTGTAACATCTAGGTTTGTGCGAGTGTACCTGTGATGTTCACACAACAATGAAATTGCCTAATGACACGTTTCTTAGGATGCATCCCCATCATTAAACAGTGCTTAACTGGGACGTGTCTCGGTGTAACCCTGTTAGAGTTCAAAGTACAATATTTGGGGTCTTTTGGACCTCGTGAAACCAGGTGTCCATTTCCACCCCCAGGATTGGGACGTTTGCAGCCATTATTGCTTTAAATAGATATTTTTTATTTTATCCTCTCTTCTTTTTCTGGAATTCCTGTAAGGTGGATCTTGTTTCTTTTTATTGTGTTCCATGAGTCCTGTAGGCTTTCGTCACTCTTTTTCATTTTGCCCCTCTGCCTGGATAATTTCAAATGTTCTGTCTTCTTGGTCGCCAGTTCTTCTGCGTTGTCGTCTGCTTTTGAAGTTACACATCGCATTCTTCACTGTAGTCACTGTGTTTTTCAGCTGTAGGGTTTGTGTTTGTTTTGTTTTTAATGGTTTCTGTTTCCTTGTTGAACTTTTCTTTTTGTTCATGACTGTCTTCCTGTTTTGTTGCCTCTGTGTGTGTTCTTGTTGCTCACCAAGCTTTTGGAGGATTGTTCTGAATTATTTGAGAGTTCGTAGATCTCCCTTTTTTTAGAATTATTTATTAGCACTTTATTGGTTTTTTTTAGTGGTGTCATTGTTACCAGTGTTTTGGTGATCCGTGATTGCTTCTGTTGGGGTCTACATCTGAGTAAGCAGTCTCCTCTTCCAGACTGCACAGGTTCGCTTCGGCGGAGACAGTTCTTCATCAGGTGGCTCAGTTTGGGTTTCTGAACATGTTTGCTGGGAACGCCTTTGGGCACGGGGGGCTTGCTGTCAGGCTCTGTTTTGGGTGAAGTCACTGCCTGGGCTTTGAGGCCAATGGACAGGGTGGGTACTGCTGGCTGAGGACACTCGGTTGGTACAGCTGGCTTGGTGCCCGGCCCAGGCGAGGCTGTAGGATGGCTCTGTGGTAGCCTGGGTTCTCTGGCCAGGGTTTCTTAGTGGTCGGGACTGGGAACTGTACAGAGCAGTAGGTGGGGCTATGAATTAGCTTCTCTGCCCTAATGGGACAGCAGGATGAGCCCTGGAGCCCCCACAGCTTGTTGTTTGGGGACCCAAATCCTGCAAGACTGTTCATCAAAGTACCTGACCAGAAAGGACCACTGGTTTTGCTCCGCAGATAGTGAAAGCCCCCAACTATGCTCTCTGTTCAAGTGTCACTGTAAGCCTGGCTGTTGGACGGCTACACAACTTTGCATATGCTCAGTTTAGGTTCCCTGGCTGGGTGGGCTGAGGGCCTATGGGCAGGGCCAGGAATTAGTTTCCCTGTAAGTCACAGTGGGAGAACCACCTCCAAGGTGAGTAAGACTCTAGCCAACCAGTGCCCCAACCTCACTGGCCAATTAGGGCCACTGGCTTTGCTCTGCAGACTGTCAGCTCTGCTCTTTGCACTCTGCTCGAGCGTTGCTGGCTGGCTCTGCAGCTCGTAGGTGTTCTTGTCCTTGCTGATCAGGCAGGGTTGGAAGCTTCCCTCAGCAGTGGGAAGGGCTTTGACTCAGCTCCCCCTGCCTGCGGCAAGGCAGATCAGGCTCTGGGACTGGTAAATCCTTTGTTTTGAGACCTGAATCAGGTAGACATGCACCCTGCTCCGTTCCCTAGTCAGACTGTACCACACTGACTTGATTCTGCAGATGAGCAAAGCTGCAGGTTTGCATAACTACTTGGGCACTGCAGGTAGGAACTCCATCTGCCAAGATCCAAGTGCTGGTCGTTGCAAGCCCTACCCCCATCCCCATCCCAATCGGATTTCCAGCAGTTGAGCTCCACAGATTCCTGGGAAATCCCCATGGGGCGAGACAGGAGTAGGGCTCCTAAGATGCATCCCACAATGCTGGGGGTGCTGAATGTCCACCCTGGGCTCGCTTTCCTGTTGAATGAACCAGCTCTGTTTTCCTGTTGAATGAACCATAGGTACAGGGGAGACCTCTCAGCATGGTTCTGTGCCATCCTGGGAGTGGGGCATGCAGCCAGCATGTAGCCTACTCCTCTTCTAATGCAGTCTGTCTTGGTCTCTGTGGTGCAAGGAGTACTTCAGACAGACAGACAGACAGACAGATGGACAGTCACATGTACACACCATCCCCACGGCACCCCCGCTCTAGGATTCTTTCAGTGGTGTCTTGCCCATGAATACTTAGTTGATCTTATGGGGGAACAAAGTCAGGAATGCCCTGTGTCACCATCTTGGTGACATCAGCACCAATAATTTCTTAATATGTGCAAATATGCAGGCAGTGCTTTTTGAATTATTTTTCATCAACATATACAGGCATACCTTGGAGATATTGTGGGTTCAGTTCCAGACCACCACAAAAAAAGTGAGTCATGAATTTTTTGGTTTCCAAGTGCAGATAAAAGTCTTTATACTATGCCACAGTCTATTAACTGTGTAATAGCATTGTCTAAAAAAAAGTACATACCTTAATTTAAAAATATTTTATTGCTTAAGAAAGGCTAACCATCATCTTGAATCTTCAGCAAATCATAACCTCCTTGCTGGTGGAGGGTCCTGTCTTGATGTTGATGGCTGCTGAAGGCTGAGGAGCCTGTGGCAATTTCTTAAAATAAGACAGTAATGAAGTTTGCCACACTGGTTGGGACTTCCTTTCACAGACAACTTCACTGTAGTATGAGATGCTGTTTGGTACCGTTTTACCCACAGTAGAACTTTTTTCAAAATTGGAGTCAATCCTCTCAAACCCTGCCACTGCCTTATCAGCCTAATGTGCCTAATCTAAATCTGTTGTCATGTCAACAGTCTTCACAGTTTCTCCACCGGGTAGATTCCCTCTGAAGAAACCACTGTGTTTGTTCATCTGTAAGAAGTGTTCACCAGAGACTAGGGTTAGGCCATAATGAAGAGCAAAAGCATTTAATTGAGCAAAAAGAATGGCAGTCCAGAAGGCACAGATTTAGGTAGCAACTCAAATTGAACTCCAGAGAGAACAAAGGCAGGGTTTATAAAGGCAGAACCCACACATTTTGTGACAAAGGAACCTTTCCTATTGGCTGTCTGACACCGTGTGATGACTAGTTGGAAAGGATGGGGGAGGTCCACGTGGTGGTAAGATCCTGAGGTAAGCAACTTCCAGGATGTGCCGCTGGGACAGCGGTTTGCAGCCTTTTCTGTTTCATGGCACACAAACCAACTGCTAAAATTCTGCAGCACACCAAACAGTGTGTTATATTTTTAACTGTCACTACAGAAATAATAGGTATAATTTTGATTCGTTCACACCAGCTGGCGATTGCGTTGGCTGTTGTCCTTTTTTTTTTTATTCGACAGAAGGGAAAAGAGGTCACTGCCCGTGACTAAATAGTCAGGTATTGCATGCTTTAAAAATTCTTGTGGCACGCTGGTTGAAAATCACTGCTCTGTGGTAAGTGGGCGAGTCCAAGATTTCAAACCTCATTTCGGTCCTCTGTGCAAATGAAAGATACAGACTGGTGAGCTGGATCGGCTCCTTTCAGCACAGAGTTCAGGTAGTCTCGCTGCCATGGTGAGGCGTAAGTGAAGCTCAGGACGTGGTCTCAAAACTTCCCAGGTAGGGTGAGCATAAGGTGACCTCCTGGCTCCATTTCCATTCCCGTGAGATAAGTGACTATCGTGACAGTTTCCATGCACAGTGCTTAGTGACGTCGACAGTGGTGAACCCCTTCGGAAGGTTTTCAATTTACTTTGCCCAGGTGCATCAGAGGAATCACTGTCTGTGGCAGCTATAGTCTTAGGTAGTGTATTTCTTAAGTAATAAAACCTGAAAGTCAAAATTACTTCTCGATCCTTGGCCTACAAGATGGATGCTGTGTTAGCAGACATGAAAACAACATTAATCTCATCGCACATCTCCACTGGAGCTCTTGGGTGGCCCTGGGCTTTGTCAGTGAACAGTAATATTTTGAAAGGAATCTTTTTCTGAGCACTAGGTCTCAACAGTGGGCTTAAAATTTTCAGTAAACCGTGTTGTAAACAGATGTGCTGTTACTCAGGCTTTGTTGTTCGACACAGTAGAGACAGTCAGCCTGTCCTCGGAAGCTTTGAAGCTCGACATTGACTTGTCCTCTCTTGCTGCGAAGGTCCGAATATCTGGCATCTTCCAACGTGAGACTGTTCCATCTACACGGAATATGTGCTGTTGAACGTAGCCACTTTGGTTAACAGATCTCCTGGATAACTTGCTGCAGCTTCTGCGGTAGTACTTGTTGCTTCACCTCGCACTTTTGTTTTGGGGGTTTCTTTCCTTCAACCTCATGAACCAACTTCCAGCTTCAAGCTTTTTCTCCGTGGCTTCCCCACCTCTCTCAGCCTTCATAGACCTGAAGAGAGTGAGGGTGTTGCTCTGGATTAGGCTTTGGCTTAAAGGAATGTTGTGGCTGGCTTGATCTTCTGTTCAGACCACCAAAATTTTGTCCAAATCAACAAGAAGGTGGTTTCACTTTCTTACCATGTGTGTGTTCACTGGAATAGCACCTGAATTTCCTTCGAGAAGTTTTCCTTTGCATTCACAACTTGGCTGGCTGCAAGTTTGGAGCTAGAGGCCTAGTTTTTGGCCTTTCTCGGCTTTGACATGCCTTCCTCACTAAGCTCAATCATATCTAGCTTTTGATTTAAAGTGACATCCTACTACAGTAGTCTATCCAGTAACTGATGTATGTGCCCAGACCCAAAACTTGATCCGTAACAAAAAAGTTTTGGGTCTGGTCACATACATCAGTTAGTTATTTTGATATCCTATAGTAGTCAGGATGGCGTCAAATCAGATAGAAGTTTTCTAATTGTGAATGTATTAGGCAGTCATGGATTTTGACCAGTAATGGGGCGGTGAGGGGGCGGGGGATAAAACAGCCTTTTTAAACATCAAGCCACATTAAGGACTCACTTCTGAGGTGATCTAAGTCATAGGCTGGCTGTTAGCAGACCTCACTTCCTCTCCTTTCATAGGATGGGGCTGCTTGAGGGTCTTCACACCGTGGTGGAAGGCTTCCCTGAGAGTGAGCAGTCCTGGAGATTCCTAGGTCCTAGAGAAAGCCAGAAGGAAGCTATTTCTCTCTCTCTCTCTCTCTCTCTCTCTATCTCTCTCTCTCTCTCTCTCTCTCTCGTTTTTTGTTGTTGTTTTTTTGGACCTAGCCTCCGAAGTCACATAGCATAACTTCCATATTCTTTGGTAAAAGCAAGACTCCTAAGTTAGGTACACGTACAAGGGAGGTGGAATTAGGCTTCACCGTTCGAAGGCAGGAATGTCGGAATCTGTGGGCACATTCTGAAATCCCCGCAGCAGGTATGGCACCATCTGATGGATTTTGATGTTTGTGCTGTTTCATAATACGGATGTCCCACCCATCATTCCCTTGACTGTGCCCCAGTTCGTGGATATTGTCACTCTTCCTATCAGTGCTACAGTGAACACACGAGCGTACCTGTACAGGCTTGAGCTAGGGTTTAGCTTGATTCCTAGAAGCGGGGTTGTTGGGTCAGTAGCTGTTGGGGTTTTGAGTGAGGGCTCAGGGGATAGATCTCTCACAGCTGAAGAGCCTGATTGTACACAGACACATTTTGCCTTTCAGCTGTGTTCTGGGTAGATCATTCAGAAAGGCATTTGAGTTAGTCATAGCATCAGTCTCATAGAAACAGAAAACATCTCAAAACATAATTCTCAGTATAAAAGATTTAAATATTTATACTATGAGGAATGAATGAACCAGAGGAGTCGATGTTAGTAACATGAATGAAATTCATTAACGCCATGTTGAGTACAAAAAAGCAAGGACAGGAGATTGCCTTTAACATCATGCTAGTGATATGAAATTTAAACATGTGAAAAACAGTACTATATTGCTTAGAAACAGTGTGAAGTAAAGAGATAAAGAAATGTAGAATAGACTCATGGTAGTGGTTCTTCTGACAGAATTGGAGGGGCACACCTTTTGGGACTTAATTGGCAAAGTTTTATTTCTTAATCGTGATGGTGAGGACACGGATGCTTGTATTCTTCGTGCCTTTTGTAAGTAAGTCTTCAGTGTCGCTTAATAAGAGTTGTATAAGGCTCTGGATTTTTAAATTTAAATTGTTAAAAATCTAATAAGCTCCTTTTTTAGCTTCAGCTTTTGGTATTAAGTATATATATATTTGCTTATTGAAGGGGATTTTAGTGCATTGCAGATAATCAATGATAAAACTAGTCCCTAAAGTAAGTACAGCAGGCTCTGGAATTCAGGTGATTTTCATCAGGAGTAATGAGGAAACCCGTGAGAAGTTCACCAGGCCCGGAGGAGAGGACTGTGTTAAGGCCTGCTCACCACCTCATCTGACAGTGAGTGATTTAGGGAATTGACGTAAGCTTCTCAATCACAGTTTTCTTATCTGTATGTTGCAGGGAACAAACCCATTCTTGACTCTGCTACCATTTCTAGCATTTAAGCAAGTATGTATTTTTAGTAATTGCAAAGTTTTGTGTTTTTCTTTTGTTGTACAAGAAAAAAATTGTTCAGTATCGAGTATCAGATTTTCTAATGCCGTTACACAATGAATTAAAATAATTTACTAGTGGATACTAAGCTGTACAGTTGTCATCTCTAGGGATTTCTTTTTGCTGACATTTGAGCAGACTTTTTTTGCTGACTGAAAATCTCTTTGTTGTGGTGCTTTGTGCTTGTTAATGACCAAATTCTTACGTGGCAGCTGCACATTACACATGCGTATTCTCCATGTTCAGGCCATAGATCTGCTGCAGCTGAGTGACAGCACCACCTGTGTAGCCTTTTGAAGTTGCAACTATAGTTCTAATAATGTTATTTCAAAATACTTCAGACCTGCTTTCTCACACATTTCAGCCCTGTTGGGACAATGGAACACATCAGGGGATGAGAAGTCGTTACTGCTTTCTGTGTGTTTTACAGGTACAGACAGACTGGCAGTGTTTTCTGTACATAGGTTTGCAGAACATGGGACATCAAGAGTATTTGTTACATACCCCGCCGAGGCTTCTTAAGTGCTTAGTTATTGTGAGAATTTTTATATTGTGATTTTTTCTACCTAAAATCCGATTAGCTTGTACTTAACATGTTGAAGGTCAACAGTGTGGCAGTGACACAGTCACCCACCCCCACCAAAGCTTTTCATCTTGATAGCACTGCTTTTTGTGACTTAACATAGTGACCAAGAACAGTGACTCTTGAGCCAGATGGCCTAAATTCAAATCTTGGCTCCTCCCCTTACCGCTTTGTGCTCAAGTTACTCAACCTCTCTACCTCAGTTTCATCTGTGAAATGGGGATGACCATTACATCTACCTCCCGGTAATTATGAAAATTGTAATATTTTAAAAATAGTTAGACCGTGTCTGGTTCAGAATGAATACTGTTGAAGTATTCATTAAGTAAATATTGGGTTGGCCAAAAAGGCGCACAGTTTTCGTTTTTACTAGTAACTATAGATTTGGGTATTTTGAGTGTGTCAGCTATCTCCCGCTATTGGCTTCTAGTGGGTAGAGGCTGGGGTGCTGCTAAACATCTTCCAAGGCATGAGATAGCCTCACAGCAAAGAATTATTGGGCCAAAATGTCAATAGTACCAAGAAACTTCGCAAACCACTTTTGACACATTTGATCAATCACAGCACCTTCTCCATACACTGCATAAATCTTTTTTTTTTTTTGCGTTTCAGTTGAGTTTTTATCTTTCTTGAAATAATAAAGCATAATATGCCCAAAATGTGTATTTTCTTCCATTTTCAATATTAAAATGGCTATACAAACATTCACCAATTTTGATAAGTTTTTTTAATGCATGCTACTATGACAGCTGTCACAATACAATCTAACTAAATTGTTTTGCATAAAGTTGAAGACAACTGAGCACTGCTAGAGCCGTCCTACAGAAAAAACGTAACGGGCTTTTGGCCAGCCCAGTACATGTGGACAGGCAGATAGCTTTAAGGCACACAGAACTGGGCTTAAAACTCTGTGAGCCTGTTTCTGGTTGGATCTGGTTCCAAGCAGTAAAGGACACTGCTTTCAGTCAAATTAGTTATGCAAACTAATACAAATAGGCAGAACATAAAGCATTAACAAATGATGCTTTCTCTTTGGCTGAACCAAACCAGAGGCCTAGGTAGTAAGGTAGCCTATCCGTGCAATTCACGAGGGTTCCTTCTCAGGTCAGAGAGCAGGTGGGACGAGGGTGGGAGGGACATGGAGGGACAAACAGGAAGTGTCCACAGTTTCTAAGACTTTGGTTGATGGTGTCCTTCACTGTACAAAAGCTCTTTACTTTGATGTAGCCCCGTTTGTTTTAGTTTTTCGTTTGTGGCCCTTGCCCAAAGAGACCTACCCAAAAAGAGACTGCCAAGACCAGTCACTGTTCAAGAGTTCTCTGTGTTTCCAGCTTTGTTTGAAGTGAAGGGCAGCGCCCTCCTTTTTCTCTCCAGGGGCGGGGGTGGGTAGACACCTAGCACAGTGGCACTCTCAAATAACTTACCTTCCTGTGGCCCTTTGGTTTTGTATGTATTTTGTTTTCAGTACTTTTTAATTTTATTGAGGTATAATTGACATAAAACATACTAGATTCAGGCAAACAACATAGTGTTTTGATATTTGCAAAATGATCAGCCACAGTAAGTTTAGTTTACATCCATCACCATCCAGAGTTACAAACTTGTTTCCCTGTGATGAGGACTTGTAAGATCTACTCTCTTAGCAACTTTCACATACAATATAGTGTCATCAATTATAGTCACCATCTGTCCATTTCATCCCCATGACTTATTTTATAACTGGAAATTGATACCTTTTGAACCCCTTCACCTATTTGCTCAACTCTCACCCCAAAAGCCTTTACAACTGGTGCTTCTCAGAGGCTGGAGGAGACTGAATGGCTAGGTCAGGTAGGACCTAATCCTTTGCAAGTCCTGGGTCGTCTCTTCTGCAGGTATCTCTGCAGGTGCTAATCAGCCACTCCTGGAGGTGCTGGGCAGCAACTGGACAGTTAAGGGAAAGGGAAGACATCCGGACTTCCTTGATGGCATAGAATGGTTTGTAGTGGAGCACAGGTGACCACTGTACTTACATTACAGACAAGGGAGAAGGGAATACCGGATGTGAGTTCTGACCTTGAGGAGCGAATCCGCACATTGCAGTTCACACATTTAATCATGAAACACAGTTTGATACAAAATGGACTTGCCTGCTTTGTCAGTTTGTGTTTTTGTCTGCTTAGTTGTTTCTTCAACACATTGGATTTTCTTAGTGGAGAACTAACCTATAATAGCTCCCTATTTTTTGCCCATGTGACCTTGTATAAAATTTCTTATTTCGGCAGGGAATGGGGATTGGGCTGTGCTTGTGTGTTGAATCCAGAAGCAGCGTTGTGTTCATTGTTCTACTCTGAAAAGATCATTCTGTCCTAAAGATATAATGTAAATGCTAGTTCTTTGCTGTATTTAATTTCACCGCAGGAGAATTCATCACTAGTTTAAAATAAAATGTAATTATTTCAATGTCGAAGTATATTTTATCTATGTATTCAGAATTGGATAGTAAAAGATTAGTTCAAGTTCATAGCACATATATGATGTACTAGAAAATTATAACTTAGTGGTCTTTACAGTACAAAAGTAATTTCTTAGGCCTCTTAAAACTATTAGATAATACTCAGTGGAAGACAACACACAGAGACCCCAAGTGGAGAAAATGTAAGAGGAATTTGAAACACGCACCTACTGGTTGTCCTCAAAGCTCATTGGAAGGATGTGGCAGAGGAACTTTAAACTTTTAATTTTAAAAACCCTTCTCATATCCATTAATTTATTCATCTGTTCAACTAGTATTTGTGACAGGAAGTATGGTAAGATCTTCA
>VMDR010033159.1:0-11455 GCA_007922815.1 Macrotus californicus
CTGATCAGTGGTGAGTAATGATGAGGAGCAGGATGTGGGACACATCTTAGGTGACACAACACAAGTTCAAGATCAAACACCAAGCAAAAGATTTTATATTCATGGACTAAATCTCAGAGATAGAAAGAGACACATGAAAATATATGAAGATTTATTAATGATGGCCATTCTGGCGGGTGTGAGGTGATCTCTCATTGTGGTTTTAATTTGCATCTCTCTGACGGCTAGTGACATGGAGCATCCGTTCATATGTCTAAGGGCCAGCTGTATGTCTTCCTTGGAGAAGTGTCTATTCAGGTTCTTTGCCCATTTTTTAATTGGATTGTTTGTCTTTTGGGTGTTGAGTCATCTGAGTTCTTAACATATTTTGGAGATTAAACCATTGTCCAATGTGTCATTAGAAATATGTTCTCCCATACAGTTGGTTCCCTTTTTGTTTTGATGATGGTTTCTTTAGCTGTGCAGAAGCTTTTTAATTTGATGTGTTTTAATTTAGTTTATTTTTTCCTTTATCTCCCTTGCCCTAGGAGATACTGTATATCGGCAAAAATATTGTTATGTGGGATATCTGAAATTTTACTGCCTATGTCTTCCTCTAGGACTTTTATGGTGTCACAACTCATATTTAAGTCTTTTATCTATTTTGAGTTTATTTTTGCATATGGTGTAAGTTGGTGGTCTAGTTTCACTTTTTTTGCATGTGCCAGGCCAGTTGTCCCAACACCACTTATTGAAGAGGCTATTTTTACTACATTGTATGCTCCTGCCTTCTTTGTCAAATATTAATTGACCATAGAGACTTGGGTTTACTTTCGGGCTCTCTATTCTGTTTCATTGATCTACATGTCTGTTCTTATGCCAGCACCAGGCTGTTTTGATTACAGTGACCTTGTAGTATAGTTTGATATCAGGTATTGTGATCTGCTGGTGAAGATATGGAGAAAAGGGAACCCTAGGGCATTGTTGGTAGGAATGCAGACTGGTGTAGCCACTATGGAAAACAGTATGGAATTTCCTCAGAAAACTAAAAATAAAACTGCTTTTGACCTGACAATTCCACTGCTAGGAATATTCCCTAAGAATTCTGAAATACCAATTCAGAAGAACTTATGCACCCCTATGTTCATAACAATGCTACTGACAATAACCAAGTGCTGGAAACTGCCTAAGTGCCCATCAGCAGATGAGTGAACCCAAAAACTGTGGTACATTTACACAATGGAATATTACGTGGTGGAAAGAAAGAAGGAGCTTCTAACTTTTGCGACAGAACTGATGGAACTAGAGAGCATTATGCTAAGTGAAATAAGCCAGTCGGTGAAAGACAAATACCATATGATCTCACTTATAAGAGGAATCTAACAAACAAAACAAACTAATGAGCAAAATACAACCAGAGGCATGGAAATATGGAACAGACTGACAGCAGCCAGTGTGGGGGAGGGAAGGGGGATAATGGTGGAAAGATGGGAAAGGGATTAGTCCAAGAACATGTATGAATGACCCATGGACACCAGTGTGTGGATTTACTGTGGGAGTGGGGGAGGGGCTGGGTAGAGGTGGACAAAGGGGGAAAAATTGCAGGGGTGGGGAGGAATTGGAACAACTGTAGTAGAAAAACAATTAAAAATTTAAAAATTTTTATTTGTCAATTATACTTCAATAAAGCTTAAAAATTAAAAATAAAAGGAAAAGAAACTCTACAACATGCTACAACATGGATGAACCTCAAGACCATTATGCTAAGTGAAATAAGCTAGTCACAAGAGGACAAATACGGTATGATTCCACTTGTATGAGGCACCCAGAGTCATCAAATTCATGGAGACAGGAAGTGGAGTGGGGGTGCAGAGGGGAGGGGAATGGGGAACTGTTGCTTAGTGGGTACAGAGTTTCAGTTTCGCAAGATGAAAGAGTTCTGGGGATGGATGGTGGTGATGGTCGCATAACAATGTGAATGTACTTAATGCCGTTGAATTGTGCACTTAAAAATGATTGCGGTGATAACTTTTATGTGTACTTCATCACAATTAAAAATAAAGATAAAATAAACATTTTTAAGTTGAAAGAAAGAAAGAAAATGCATGCAGATGTGACAAGTACGGCTTTTATCTGATGGTCAGCATTTTCAGAGATGAGTCTTTAAAAAATAAAATGCAAATGGGTCTTTAATTTTTGAACTGATTTCAAATCCTCTTCAACGTCTCTAAACTCATCTGTATAACCACTTCAGAAGAAACTCTAAAATAATATCATTCTTTCATGGCCATTTGCTAAGACATTTGTCCAACTTTATTTGTAGTGTTCTAGCCAACTTCAAGATTTGATTTCAAACAGCATCCAATATATTATATTCTGGAAGAATTTATGTCAATCATTTATCTTTAACCTGTATGTTTGTTTTAGACATTTTAGTGAAAGCATATTAAAACATGGTACAAAACACTTTCCTTCCCTATTTTTTCTCCTTCATTTAAACAGGGTATAGACAAATCACAATTTCTTTTATCTTTTTTGTTTTTGTCCAACTTATTTCACAAGTAAATGCTCAGTAAACTTTATTAATTAACTGCATACAAATTACAGACATCCCTACAAAGTGCAATCAATAATGGTGATTACATGAGATGCCGGAAAAAACTTGGAATTGGCCTCAAAATAAATTGCAGTGCTTGGTAATATATGTCTAGAAGAGAGTAAGCAGAATACCCAGTAACTCCCTTCTTCTAAGAAAATGTCTATTTAAGATTAATCACTTTAAATAAAAAAGTTCTAAATTGAGAATGGTTGCAAATCTTGTTACTGATCACCATATTAAGCAACTGGTCCTAATTACAACCTGATATCCATGAACTTCCAAGATGCCCTAGCAACACTAAAGGTGCTAGACCGAAAATTTTTCAGACATAGGCTGAAATGCCCTGGCAAAGGCTTATGCTGGCCCACTGCTCTACGCCTCACTTCACTTATATATCCCCTGTCTTAGGCTCATGCTTTTAGACAATTAACAACATCAAAAGCAAAAGATGTAAGAAGGTCTGTGAGAAGATTAGGGAAACTCAGGAAATTAGTCTCCTAAGGGGAGCTATAATAAAAGCCTAAATTGAAAATATCTCAGAACAGATAGGAAGTGTCTGTAAATCATATGACAATTATATGCAAATTATATGATATTGCCTTCAGGACATTCTGGAAGAGGCCTTATCACCTGATGCTTCTATAGGTTCTCATTTACCAGTTTTTAGCTCCTAATACCCTTTCATAGACCTATAAAATACCCTGACCTTTTAAACCAGATTTGAGTTAAACTTGCCCATACTAGAAGAGGCCCAAAGTAGTCACAAACTTCCATGTAGAAAAATGTAATTTACCATAGGGGGATTTTGCAGGACTCCTACCCAAATAATAAAAAACTTTCACACAATATTAAGTGTCAGGCAGTGTGCTGAATGTTTTATGTTTCTCTCATTTATATTTTTTCATCCTCAGAACAGCCCTCAGGGAGCTATTATCTCCATTTCACAGATGTAGAAATGACTACAGTTGAGAAAGATTAAGGAAAGCAGCCCAGGTGACATAGTGGGAAAGCCCATATTTACATCAGCCCTGACGACTCCAGGTCCTGGGCTCATTACAGCTACTCTGCACCTCTTCTTGCACACATACCTGGGGGAACAAAGGACCAGGACTCAGCATCTCCTAAGTTTTTTCTAGGTGTAAAACTTTTTTTTAATGAATAATATGAGTAATATCACAGGAAATCAGATAAAAAAATTTTCACACCTCATCTTCCTTAATAATATATTGAAAACTAAGAATATGCGAATTCATAATGTCCCTTCGAATCTTTATCTAAAGAAAAATGAAACATAAAGAGATCAGAACTGCAGCAAGTGTCGCAGACACCTTGATTCTCCCAGTCCACGTTTTATTTTTCTGTTCATAAGCATTCATAATTAAAATTGCAAAGAGCAGCCTAATCTGTTCCCCTATTTTACTGCCTCCATACATCACTGGTTCTGCTGACCTAATAAAAAGAGCTCATCTTTCCCATATCAATTGATGTACCAAATCACTAATTAGCTCGTGTCCATTTTGTATTGGACTAGGGTTGTATTTAATATATCAACCCCATTAGCTGCTTAATGCCATTTTCAAGAGTTAACAAAGCAAATTCAAAAAACCATTCAACAAACTTCCTGACAATATGATGGTCCTGGTCGTGATTTCCTTTAACTCATTGATTCCTTTGTATTGTGTTACCACTTTTCAAGATGCCCTCGAAAGTCAGGGGAGGTCAAGAGAGGCCAACAGTACCAAATCCCCTTTCATTGTTTTCCACTTTTCGCAGATCATTTAATTAGGAATGAACTGAGTGAAGGGAAGTAAATCAACATTCCCCCTGAACACCTAAGAACAGCCCATTGAGCTTGCCCTGTCCACTCAATGGGAGACTTTGGAGTACATGGGGGAGGGTGAGGGGCGTCTCACCTTCCTCTTCAAGGCAGAGAGCAGAGCAGTCTCCAGTTTTGTTAACAGTGTGCCACACCATCACTTCTGCTCTGGGGGCTGCTGAAATCCCCACGAGAGTCACAGTGTGTGACATGAAGCCAGCTATTGCTAAGTGAGGTCTAGGGAATAATTAGAAAGCAGGCATTTTGACTTTTAAATATTCTACTGTCTTCAAGTAGTTTAAATAATTCCTAAGCCTAAGTGCCACTGGGGAGAGCAGGGTGTCAGCAGCAGAATGGATGTTGTTGCTAACAGCCAACAGCTGGAAAGGGACTGTGACAATGCCCCCTGCTTTGCAATACTTCCCTGGTATCCCGCGCTACACTGGCTCAGGAGTCTAATAGCACAATACGGGAGATGAGAGCTCATCTATCTACTTGTCAGGGCCACTGCAGGCATCCCACATACAAGCCTGCCCAGCTCGACCCGGGCTGAGCTGGACCATGACCTGAAAGGAAGGCTTTCAGGGGTGAGAGGCCTTTTATAGTCATTAATCCTCCAGGAGAAACAATCCCCAATGTCACCTGAGCAGAGAAGTAGGAAACTCCACTCTTCTAAATTCCTTACATAGATCACATTGAAATGAGGCTATATTAGAATTTCTAAAGGAAAACCAGTATTTCTGTATGGATGCCATTATAATCCTCTGGATGCGTTCATCGGATTTCACTCATGTTTTTCCATCGAACAAAAACCTTGTACAATTGAAAACTTTGCTTCTCTATCTTTTCCTGTTATAAGTGCCAGCATTCCCCCAGTGAGAGCTTCTTTCCCTGCCCCCTCCCCTTCCGTCACCCATTCTAGCACCTACATCCACCTCTTAATTGGTCTCCATGTCTCCTTCTCTCCCATCTGGCCTATATCACGCTGCCAGATTAATTTTCCAAAGTATACTTTGATCATGCCCCTCCTGTACTCAAAAAACATCAACAGTCCAAAGTCTAAACTACTTGGTCTAACTTTAAGGCCCTCCAGAGCATGTGCATATGAATGCTTGGCAATAAATGGTCCCGGCCTAATGAGCAGCACACGCATCATCTGAATTCTCAGGAGACATCCATGTGAGCTATCAAGGACAGTCTTCAAGGGTAAGCAAACTGCATGCATTACAGATCCCCTGAGTGCCTCTCACTCCACTAAACTCTTTGACAATCATCATTTCATTATTTTTATTCTAGATTTTAATAAATGAGGAAATTCAGTTTCAATAACTTTTCCAGGTCATCTTAACAGAATTAGGATCTAAATCTAGATCTGCTTGACTCCTATCCAAAAACAAGGCACATTATTTTAAAAGGCCTCATGGGGGCAAAGTACTGTTTTCATATAAAGAAAACTAGTTCTGGACACATACATGTGAGAATACCACTTAAAGGACTGGCATTTGAATTGTCCCTAAGGGTAAGGGATGGGTAAGGCTTCAACAGGCGGTGGTAGGTGCAGAGGGCAATAGCTTGAGCATGTTTAGGGATGAGCGAACAGAGAACAGAATGTGGTTAAGTCCTGGGAAGACAGGAGGACTGAAACTAAAAAGTACTTTGAAGGCCTGGCTGAACCTGTGGGCAACAGGCAGTTATCAAATAATTTTTCAAAGATGCATGATAACTGATTTGTCTTATACAAAGAAAAACTACCAAAACAGTGAGCAGAAGGGATTGAAGAAGCAAGAGGTCACAAGTTAAAGAAGGTTAAAAAAAGCTCTACCAATGAGCATAAAGGAAATGTCCAGAGAGGGCTAAGAAAGAAGGAGATTAAATGGATTATTAGGATAGAACTGATAAGATTTGGTGCCTGATTAGATATGAGGAGGGAAAAAGGGAGAAGTGAAGGGAAGCTCTGAGAATGGTGGAACCTGATTACGTAGGAACATGAATTAGCCACTAAGGTAGAGAAGAAAAGTTTCTGGGGATATACTGTTTTAAGCAAAAGAGAGGGATAAAGATATGAATCTGGAACTCCAGAATAAATCCAAGTGACAGAGAAAAAAGGTGCTGATACATAGTGGTTGTAGAGGTAGAAATAATAAAACAATAATAACAGTCAACCATCATCAATTGCTTATTTTCTGCCAGGTACTGTGCAAAACCCCCTGATAGTCTCATTTAGTCCTGAAAACCCTCAGTTTACAGATGAGGAAACTGAAGTTTAAAACGCTGAAGTGACTAACCCCAAAAAGGACATAAACAGTCCATAGAAAAGGAAATTCAATCGTCTCTAAGCATGAAAGGTAGTCAAACCAAGTCAAAATTAAATAAATGAAAATAATAAAAAGTTACTATTTTTATCTATGAAAATGCTAGTGATCAAAAACGTGGTGAGGATGTGATAAATAGTTCTCTCCTTAGTATCTCTTTGTAGAGATAACTTGAGCCAACATTTTTGGAGGACAATTTGTAAATATCATCATTTTAAATTTACATGCCTTCTGGCCAATTCCACATCTAAGAATTTGCAGTATTGTTCTATTTGCACATGAAAGCATATGCATGAGAGAGAGAGAGAGTCAGTCTGTGTTATTCTTAAAGTCAGCAAAAAATAAAGCTATTTGGTTGGGGGGGGATTCAATGACCTAGATAATACTATCTACTTCAAATTAATGATACTATTTCCAGAGTCTCTCTAAGGCCTTCCTGTGTCTTCTGGTTTCCTTAATTACTTTCATCTACCTTTTTTCTCTCTCTTTTTTTTATCCTCACCTGAGGATATGTTTTTTATTTTTTTTTAGAGAAAGAAGAGGAAGAGAGAGAGAGAAACCTTGATGTGAGAAAAAAACATTGACTGGTTGCCTCTCCTACGCAGTCCAACCAGGATTTGAACCTGTAACCTTTTGGTGTATGGGACAGCACTCCAGCTGAGTCACCTGGCCAGGGCTACCTTTTCTCGTTTTCTTCCTCTTCCTTAGAACCTAGTAGTAGCTAAAGTTACTCTTTGTTCAACTGGTGTGTGTGTGTGAGAGAGAGAGAGAGAACTGGAGAGTGAGAAAGCGGTTTGTACCAACTGGCACCTCTCCCTGATCATGCAATGTGAGAGAAGGGGGATGAAGAACTGAAAACTGAACATTTTGACAGCAAGCGCTAAGGGGCAGGGTCCAGTCTCCAAACGTTCTCCTCTTCTGCAAGCCAGTGCTGAGCTCATTGCCAAGCAGCTCTCCAATTCTGGTGCCCTCTCAGCCCTCTAAGTAGACGATAGCTACACTTCTAGTAATTCCAGTACTCTGTCAGCAGTGTAAGCCAGTCATTTTTAATACCTAGTGTTGAAATGTTCCAGACACAAAAAAGTACTCAGACAAATCCAAGAATGTCAAGGCTCGTACTGTTTTGCTGTCCACTCCCATTATGCCTGGAGACAAAAAAAATAAAATAAAATAATGCGTGCAAGGAGTAAAATCCATTCAAAACTTTCATCCGGAAAGATCAGTGCTGGGCATGTCCAATGGTGAATGCAAGGCCTGAACATTAGCCTTCCCACTGAACACCTTCCTGTCAATCCTGTTCTATTAGTAACATAGCAGACCTGCTTTGGGGAACTCCTAAACAAATCATTCAAGGAGAATCAATTTTGCTATCAAGGCTCAAATACCTAGATTTGTACACTCCTGCTTGATTTTTTAAAAATTGATCCTTAATGGACTCAAGATCAAAATAACAACTAGGTGGACAAGAAATGATATAAAGAGAGTTTCTTTTCATGTTCATTTTCCTTTGGAATGGGAAGTCTGTGGCCATTAGGGAGAATGAATAAAAAAAGAACAGAGACGCAAAACTGATAAATGATAAATAAAATTAATAAGTGTTTAACTTCAAAAATTTAGGCTGAGTAAACAACGATATATCATACTTTAAGTTCCTCTTATACGCAAAGAAAATCTGATTGATCTGAACAAAAGCAACCATGGACCTAACATGAAAACAAGAAATGTCACACGCTGAACTGTAATCCTAAGGAAAGCCACTCATTTCATTCAACTTTGTGGGTCATCGTGGCATTGCTCAATCTGGGTGGGTAGGCTTCCATATTTTATATACCTCAGAATTCCTTTGCTTTTCAAGGGGTCTTCAGCACTCTATCGTTCATTCATGCATTCATTCCCGCAACAACTGTTTATTGCCTGTCTAGGTCTTTCTTGCTTTCCGTCACTCTCTTCACAGACACACAGGCTGCCGAATGGGATTCATATGGACTACACGTCCTTACTCTTTCCCTTAAATTTCCCTTACCTGTTCCACTCTGTTTGGATGTTTTTTGACTCCCTAACTTCACAGTTTCTTTCAGCCTTTAGAACCCGCAGTAGACAAGTTTTAACACCCGGGTCAAAGCTGAAGGCAACAGCAGGGGGAAGTAGTGCACACTTGCACTAACACTTCTAGAAGGAAGAAGATGGCGGGGCAGCGCACAGTTACACATTTTCCCAAATTGAACTGAAAAACGCAGTTTAACATTTCACAACTCTGGCCCTCAAAGTTGTTTTCACTGTTGATGAAACTGTAATTAAACTATTAAGCAATTTGATTAATTGTATGTTTTATTACAAAAGTCCATGATTCTGCCTAAATACAATTTAAATTAATGGAATATAAATCGCTTTGCCACATCTCCAAGAACTTTTGTGAAGGGCGTTTGGCTTTAATTTGTAAAATCCAGTAAAGTCTCTGTGTGATAAAATTAATTATCCTTCTCTCATATCATTTCATCTAGAATTCAGGTAAAAATGAATAATTTTATGTGCTCATTAACCACTTTGCCTGAAAAATGCTAAAATTCTTAGGTAAGCATTAAATTATTAGACCACAGAGACAACCCAAGATGTTCATTAAATTAACTCCTTCTGTTTAGAAAAAAAAAAAGTCAAAGAAAAAGCCTTAATAGATCAGCATCAAAAAGCTACTATAAGGTAAGAAGGCTGTTTTATGTAATTATCAGTTTATGGATAAGAATTTCCCCCAGACAATAATTAATTTATAAATCTAGTTTAAGAAATGAGAAGGTCTTCGCTGCTTCTCAAACTTGCCCCCAAATTCCATTCTCAGGCCAGCCAGTCTTTTCAAAGAGTCATGTAACTTGATCCTTTCCATCAAGATTATTTCAACCCGCTAAATTTGCAACGTTTCACTCATCACTCCTGCTCCACGAAATTATTGTAACATTCTCCCTCTCTCTTTCTCTCTCTTCCCCTACCCACCTTCTCTCCCTCCTCCACCCTTTCTCTCTCATGTATTGCATCTTACTCTTTTTTCCAACCCTATTAAATAGTTAAACAAATACCAGTCATCACTTCACAGACTAGAAAACTGAGACTTGGAGAAGCTGGGTAACTTTGAGAACAGTTTAGCGTAGGAGAAATACTGAAGGATTTACGAGAGTTTAGGATTCTATTCCTTTTTCCTCCTGTAACTAACTATGTGTTCCTGAATTAGCCTCTTTTTTTCTTAGCTCATTTTCCTTAGCATTAAGATTAGGTGCTAGCGTAAATTAACGCTAAAGTATGTTTCAAAGTCTAAACTGTAAGCCTTGTCCAAGACTGAGAGAATCAGAATTAGGTTTTCAATTACTCATCCGGTCCTTTCTCCGCTGCTCAATTCAGTAAACCTAAAAATAAAAGATCCTCTATGCCTCCTGGAACATCTTTATCTTTTCGCATCAGCACAGTCCTACAGACCATGAAGGAAAAAGAACAATCTCATTAGACAACAATTCATTAGGACCACTATTATTACTTTTGTGAACCAGCACTTCTTTTTATATTTTTAAAAATATATTGATTCAATTAAAAGAGGTCTCAAAGAATTCAATAAAAACATTTAGCATAACATCATTAAGAACTACTCTGGGACCCAGCTCAGGCCTTGGACTAGCATCCAAATGTAAGTAAGTAAGTGAACTGGAATTGGTCTCATCATTTTTTAATTTTTATAACTCTAAAACTTTTAAATTGTTTTAATCGATGGCAGTAAAGATAATAGAAATGCCTATCTTAGTCTCCAAGACACACGCACACACCCACAGGTCGGGGATGCTGGAAACAATCGGGCCTAGTGTTTGCCAGCAGACTGAGAAGCAACGGACAGGTAAGAGAGTATTTCATGTGGCGCCTCACTGAGAGCTGAATCCAAACAGATGATGAGATGCTGAGGAAAATCTAAGTGTGAACAATGGGGGAGAATGCCAGTAGCTATGAGGCCTAATGGACCAACGAAATTGGCTTACCTGCCTTCTGAGTTTCCCTTTCAATGCTTTTTTAATTTTTTTTAAAGAAAACTTGGCGAGAATTAAGGCCATGAAAAGCATCCTACTAATAAAAACTATAGTGTGTGACTAGACCCTCCGTTTCTCGACTATGCTGAGAAATGAGGGCCTCCAGGCTGAGCTGCCACAGGCTCCAAGATTCTAAGCTGCACAGCTTGATGAACGTTTACCCTTTGGTGTACCACTTCTGATCCAGCAGGTACTCGTCACAGATGGCAACCATGGGTTGCTTCTTTCCCCTGTTCAGGAAGAGGCTCTGGGACTGCCTAAGAGAAGTAAACTAAGCAGGCCAGAGAAGTAGAGGTTTGTTTCACTTGCATCAGCGGCCAACTGTTGTAAAACGGTTGCACGGTAAAGAGCGTGTCTTTAATCCCACCAGAAATTAAGTGGAAAAGCCAACAAGTGAGGCCTCTTCCATAAGCAAAGAGTTTGAAAATACGTCTTAAAAGCCATTTACAATGAAAAAAAACTCATGGCTCCCGCAAAGTGTTTTTTTTTTAATGTCAAAACTATTTTACTATTTATAGTGGGACTATGATATTGTTTTATTTATCACAGTGGGGCTTAAAACCTCTGCCGGTTATAAACAAAGTTATTCTAAATTTTCAAGTATAAAATAAAAGATTTTATTAACTAACTAGAGAAAGACCAAAGTATCTTTATATTTGCCCTATAGAAAATGATGTTTCAAATATGTGGT
>VMDR010033160.1:0-11452 GCA_007922815.1 Macrotus californicus
GACATGCCTATTAGGAGCCCCAGAAAACGAAGGTGGAAAAATCACAAGCTCCTCTCAGGAGCCACATTGAAGTCATGCGCTGAGGCTCAACAAGATAGCACAGACTAATGAAGAAGAAACATGTCTTTTCTGCTGGACTTAAATCCACTTGGTGAGACAAGTTGATTATTCTTTGATGATTAGAACAAAAATAAATGCTATTTGTTTGTAAAAACAAACTTGTAAAAGAAAACACAGAGAGAGGGATACCTGGGATAAGCAGTTTATTAACTCTGACCTTCAATGTTTTTCACCTACTCGATAGCAACTTTCAGTTGCCAGAATGGGACCCAGCATCAGAAAAGCTACATTTATAAACTTTGCAGTTCTCCTGAAGGGCCACCTCCTCCATGGCCATTCTTTCTAATGCACCCAGAAACAAAATCAGACTGCTTTCACAAGGTCTATTACAAATTACATCCATCACAGAGAGTTAAAGGCAGGCAATTTATTGCATCCAATTTAAAAGTTGTGAAAGAATTCTTCAGGTTTGGGTGCTTTCCATATCTTTTAGGTAAGTTGATATATCCTCTGATTCTAAAGAAAACAGTTGTAAAATGTTTGGAAGCTTTTGGGACATCAAATAACTTTTAGACTAGTACATTTTAATGGTATATATGTAAAGGAATCAATAAAAGAAGGAGAAACATATGGTTAAAATTCCTTTGAATAATATGAAGTATTTTTGTAGGCATTCCTTTTTTTTTCCTGAGGGTCTGAAGACATCTTTGAGTGCTTATCTTATAAATACTCAAAATAACCTTTAGATATACTGACACAACAAAGGAGACAGTTGTATTCTAACATTGCCTCTTCTTGGGCCTGGGGGCCTGGCTCCCTGAAAACTCTGGGTTCATCAAGAAAAGTGTGGTGGGAAGGATGGGGACAAGAATTTGTGCAGAGTTGTGAGTAATTTGTGTAGGGAGTTGGTCCAGAGTTCAAGGCGCAAAAACTTATAAACTCCAAGCAGGTAACATTTTTTAATTGTGTCCTGAAAATTAAAAATGGAAGGTTGGATGTAGAGAGTAACATGAAAAAAATTGAGCCCTTTCATCCTCAAGGGCATTCAAATTCAATTTTAACAATATGCTGGTCAAAGAAATTAGGCCTGTGGGAAGCACCTGCCTCCAGCTTCACCCCCTGCCTCAGCCTAAATTTGTTGGCTATGGACTAGAATACGAGAGGAAGAGCAACTTCCCAAAAGTCAAACAGGTAGAAAGAGGTGGTACCCACTGCAAGTCCTGGATCCCTTGGATAGTGTTACCTCTGAGTAAAAAGGTTGACAGGAGACCATAGAATAGAAGTGAGAGCACACCTGTGTCAAGTACACATGACCTTGGACCAATGATATCACCTTGTAAGTGTCAATTTCTCAAGTGTGACAGAGGTGTTATAATGACTACCTTACTGATGTGTGAAGATTGAATATTAAGACAACCAGTAATTATTTTTGTAAAATTAATTTTCCTCTCTTAAACATTAATTTAACAAAGAGCTATTGAGTGTCTAGTGTGTGGTCTTCACCGGGGATATGGGGGTAAGTCAGAGCAGACAGTACTTTTCCTCTTGCAACTTGGAGTCCAGTGGGAGAGACTGATGTCTCTGAAATGACTAAGGATGTAAGCATAGCAATGCATAGAGACAGAGAGATAGTGAACCTGTGTGTGGAAGTTTCATAGGCTCTGGACTCATGGAGAACTGAGGAGCAAGGAAGGATGACTCAAGACACCCTGGAAGTCATGGGGATCAAGGATGTAATGGGAACTCCACAAGTATCTGATCTCATGACTTTCCCCAGGAGCATCTTCAGGGTGACTTAGGCTGCCTCGTCTCTGTTGTCAGCTCCTCCATCCTGTGCTTGTCTACCTTTCCACTGCTCTGGTCATTCAGTTACATCTTGTTCCACAGGACTCTTGTGGACTCATCTCTGATCCCTTTTCTCTGGCTCAGCCATAAGCTCTCATTCAGTTTTCACATTTTTCTGTCTGGTGCCACATGCCACTGCACAGCCCAGGTCTGTGCCTTTTCTGTCCTAGGCCTTGTCACTGAGATCACATCCAATACATCACTGTATCATTTCTGATTCTGTGCCCTCCATTCTCCTCAGGAGGAAAAGGTACCTAGAATTTTGATACTCATTTGGGCAAGATCCTTGCTTGCATGCAACAGAAACTGATCCTGGCTGATTGTATCAAGAAAAAGGATTTGTTGCAAGGCTGTTGGGCAATTCAGAGAACCCCTGGGAAGGCCATGGAACAATATTTATGCAACTGAACAAAAAAGAATGGAAGTTCAGCTACCTGTTGCCACAAAAGCCAAACTTGTGAGGCAGATGTTGGTGTCATAGGAAAGAGGTTTTATTCAGGTGCTGCATAATCTGGGATAATGGTGGGCTCCTGTCTCAAAGCTCATTTCCTCTGCCAGACCAAGGCAAAAGCCAGTGTCCAGAGTTCTTGCTCCATTTTAAAGTATAGTCTTTTGGAGCCTGCAGGCAGCTGGTAAGTGGTCATTAGTCCCCATCCAGGTATCCAAGTAGCTTAGTTTGTTCCTGGCTGCTGCCCATTTCAGGCTCCTTCCTGGACCTGGAGGCTGCACAGCCACTGGCCATATGGCAGCTGGGGCTGCAAGGTAGCATACTCCTGGGAAAGTACCAGGTGGGTGAGAGAGAGAGAGACTCCTTCTTGGAGGATATGGACCATGTGGTTGCTAAGGCCACATGGCCCGTGAAGAGAGCAAGTGAGTCCACCATTTCAGTTCAGGTCACGAGCCAGTGAGCCAGTGAACCAGAGAGCCAGAGAGCCTTCTTTGGTCCACTGGGTTTACATTAGCTTGCGTGTGTGATAAACCTGGTGCTTTCTCAAAATGACCAATCAACTTCCCAAACTTTCACACATTTTAGGTGGATCCACCTCCCATCCAATACCTTCTTTCCCCAGGCTAAACTGACAGGCCTCTCTGGTCCAGCACCTCTCCCTGTGCCATTTTGACTTCTGTGGTGCAAGTGCCTGTCTTCCCCTGGTCCCACCCCCAATCTGGTACTAGAGGGGAAGGTGGAAGGGCTTTTCACACACTCAGTGTAAGAACCTCCCCTGGCCTCCATCTTGGGTGGGGGAGGGGAGACTTCTGGGGGCTACAGACAGACTGTCTACCAGTAACATTTAGACAATGATCAGATGTAAGGAAAGCTAAGCCATAGGTAGGTGACTACCAAAATTACACCCAGAGGTGGCCTGGTATGATTCCTGTGGCCACACCTCCTTCACTTACAGGCCCCACCTGCCCTGCAGCCTCAGCAGTGCCGGCCATCCTCACAGGGGCTGAACTCCACTGCTGCTGTCCCCAGAAACCCAGACTTACTGGCACTGAGGCAAGTCAAGAGAAGCATGCTTGCTTGCCATGCCCACAGAAAGTGAGTGAAAGAGGTTTCTGCTTTCAGAATAAGAAGCAGATGCTGCAAGACTGTCTCAGTCCAACACAGAGAGGAAACAAAAGTTAGGTGCTCTTTTGGGCCAGATTCTGAGTTGGTCCCAGAATAGACAGGATTTAGAAATTGACTAGATGATGAAGAATAAGCAAGAGGAGGAAGAGACTTTTGACTTGGATGATGATGATGGCACTTACTAGATGGGACATGCAAAACAGTATAGTCATGAACAAAATAGGTTTGAGATACTTGTGGGATATTAAATGGATTGTTGAATTTATACCATTATTGGTACAGAGTAGGTGCTCAATATATACTTGCCAAATGAATATATTAGCCTGAAGGCCATTTGGAAGATGGGGACTGTAGCTAGTGAATTATCACAGATTTATGCAGGAAAGATTTAAAAGAAGTTTTCTTCCTACCAATCTCACCAGCATGAATGAGCCTCTACGGGCAGATTGCTCAAAGGCCCCTTTGTGTGCTCCAGGCTTTTTTCTAGAGCTCTCTGAGGTCATGGCTCAGCTCTCAGGACCAAGTGTTGCTGTTCCTGTATAGAGAGAAGACCCTGGACCTCCATCTGTCCCTCCTTTCTCTATTGAGCTATTTTGCAATCACTTTCCTATATTCTTCCTACTGTGGCTTTCCAAGTTTCAATGGAGTTACAACAATAACTGAAAAGAGGGAACTCATGCAAGTTTGTAGGAAAAGAGCAGATTGGGTAAGCACTTCATTTCTTTGAGGTTTCCCACTATTTTTTAAAACCATGTTTTATTTTACCTCTTAAAATTGGTTTGTTTTAATGTAAAAGTCAAAGGCTTTACATTTATTATTACTGAAGAAAAATGGCACTTCAGAAACATATGTGTTCTGTACCTTCAAATAATGGACCACTGCTCCAACCCAGTTCCAGTGTGAGAAGAATCTGGAAATTTTTCTGCCACTAGCTCTCCTGCATCCCCCAGAAGGACCAGGTCATCAGTCTTTTTATTCCTATGTTCTATGATGCCTCCATCCACAATGGTCCTAGTGGATTTATGATTATGAACCTGTTGAATTTAGGGCCAAAGAGGCAGACCTATGTGACCACAAATATCATAACTTAATGGAATCTTAGTGGTGTTCTGATCTAGGGAATGGAAGATACGTGTATTCTGATCTCTTATACTCAAAGCAGATGAACTTTTATTATCATGGAGCCCTTATTTTAGAGTCTCAGAACCCTTCTCAATACAGCATTCTAGGGAGCTATGACCATGTGCACAGTGTTGAAACGGGGATTAAAACCTACTTGTCATCCTCTAGATCAGGGGTGTCAAACTCATTTTCAATGAGGGCCACATCAGCCTTGCGGTTGCCTTCAAAGGGCCAAATATAATTTTAGGACTGTGTAAATGTAACTACTCCTTAACAGCTAAGGGAGACCTTGGCACTGTTGCTGGGTGGAAATAAGGTGGAGGGCCAGATTCGGCCCACAGGCCTTGTGTTTGTTACCTGTGCTCTAGGTGGTCAGACCTCTCCATTTTACTGAGGGGAATATTGAGGTCCAGTGAAGATGAGATTTACAGAGGTTTCTTATTGCAGGGCCTGGACTAAACCCTGATCTCCTGATTTCCTATCTAATCCTCTCTGAAATGTGCACCTCAAAAGAGGGGCCAGGACTTGTAATACTTGGGGCAGGGATCAGTCTTCCCTCCCTGTCAATGCCCCCTATGGGGCTTTAATACAGTCCTTTATTTACAATTCAAATTGAAGTGAGTCAAATCTCACTAATGCTCTGGAGATGTGAACCAACCATAAATTACCTGATAAACTGAAAGAATAATATTTTGTTCATTTAAGGGAAAGGGAATGAGGCTGCCTACTACTTTATGATAACTGATAAAGTTAGCAAACAGAAAAGGGGTTCTGCTGGCAACTAATCAAATTCCAAAGGCAGAGATTTGGTGAAAAAAGAAAAGAGGTAGTTTATACAAAAACTACACAATTTGGAAGAATGACCGGCTTCTACCACAGAGCCCATCCCCTCTATAACACCCAGAGAAAACCCCTCCACCCTCTGCCAGTTGAGTCCAAGGCTGAGCCTGGAGTTCCTTCTCCCATTTAAAAATACTATCCTTTGGGAAACCACAGGTAGCTGCTGTACAATCATACAAGCTGCTCAGCTTCTTTTCCCATCACTGTTGGGCCTCAGGCTCTGTTCTGGAGTCTGTGCATATAGCCAGCGCCCAGCTGTCACTGCTGCTTCTTGCACTGGGGGCCTGGGGCCTGCTCTCTGGCCATGCAGCTTGCAGGGTCCACTGGTCTGCAAGTGCTCCAGCTCATACATCCATGCTTCGGAGCCCAGAGGAAGATAAATCTGTGTTCCAGGACTATCTGCTCAGTGGCAGAAGATGCCAAGGCATCCTGAGGGTCACTCCCAGGGTATGTGTCCATGGGGCACAGCCCAGCATGCATGCCTTGACCATGGTGTGAGCCATCCCCAACGCGGTGAGCTAGGGGAAGAACAAAAGGGCATGTTTCTCCTTTCCCTCCATTTAAATCTCTAAGCCCAAACTTCCATGTACTTTAGAAGCATCCAGCAACCCCAGCCAATCCTACCTTTTCCCCAGGCTAGACTGGCAGGTCAGCACCTCCCTCTGCTACCATGAACCAAAAGGAAATAGAAAGGCTTTTCACCTTGTCCAAACATTTAACTAGTCTCACATGTGCTTTGTGCAGGGCCTTCTCCTTTTCCCAGGGGTAGGAAAATCTGCCATCATGTGCTACTCTAACTTGTTTACTGCTGCCTTGGGCAGCTTCCTCCTACAGCCCCTCCCCTTTGCCCAGTGATCTGGTCATGTCTACCTGTATCAATAATGTTTATCAATATCCTTTATTTCTTCATCCTAAATAAAATCTAGACAAGTTCCCACAGGTGCGCCTCAGTGTGGCAATGTAGAATAGTGGAAGGAACATTGGTTTCAGAGGAAGTCATATCTGATTTGCATGCTTCCTCACTTACAAGCTAAATGATCTTGGACGAGCTCTCTGAGCTCAATATTCACCACCTATAAAATTTGAGTGATATATAACTTAGATAAGTAGTATGAATATTTAGTGAAATAATATTTGAAATCCCTGGAATATAAAGGGAGTTTGACTAAATAAAGCTTATGGTTGTCTTATTGCATTTTCAAGAGAAATTGTTTTCCTAGGACACTGGGCATACTTCTAAAAAAGATCACTTAACTCACAAATGACAGTAAAGAATATAGACAGGCTAGGGATACTGATATAAGCCAAAGTAAACTGTAGTTTTTTAATTGAAATAGATCAGCGAGGGGAAAATGTATGAAACAAATGTGCAATAATGTGGAAGATGTATGTTGATGGAAGGAGACAACTTTGGGTGTTGAGCACACAATGTACTATACAGAAGATATATTATAAAATTGTGTATTTAAAACCTATATAATTTTATTAACCAATGTCACCCCAATACATTTAATAAAATTTACAAAAACACAGGAAGTGCACTTAAAAAAACAACAAAAAATGTGGGAAACAGAGAAAGTTAACTTGGAAATAATTGTGGAATGTAACACCATCAAGAAGACTGGGCATCACAACGGGCCCCAGCTGCTTGCTTTCACCTATGAGAAGTGCAGCATCTGATCTATGGTCTCTAGGCTCTGTTAAGGTGATGAAGAGCCACCACTTGATCTTTTCAATGTATATAGATATGGGCAAAGTAAGGGGAGAAGAGGGACCTCAGTCATGTCACAGAGAGCCAAACTGTGGCTAAGAGCAGTTATACGCTATCTCCCCAGGCCAGAGACGTCTCTTAGGAGGCATGCTGTCATTTACACTTGCCGGCATTTTCTTCTTTGAGTTTAATAAATTCTCAGTGAAAAGGCTAATCCTATTTGTGGTCTGCTATAAAAAAAATTTAAAAAAAAGATGCCTATATGCAGTAGGAGATAAGAGACAGGAGGTCATAGCAGAAGTTAGATGAAGATCTCAAGGAGAAGAAAGATTCAGGATTCAGAGGATTCAGCGGGGTGACTCTTCGTAGATGTTTTCAGGAAGATTTCTTGTGCTGGAGCACATCTTCCTTGAACTGTTGGGAGAGTGGGGCTTGGATTTTAAAGAAGAGAAGAGACTATTCTGTTTCAGTTTCTCTAAGCATTTGCTTCTCACAGCACATTGGTGTATATATGTACTTCAGCTCATCATTTTTTCTATTATTTTATCCAGAAGTATTAAATTGTTTTTGTTTATCTCATTTATTGAGATATCACTGACATAGTTCTTTTTGAATAAATATAGATCCAATTCATCATTTTAGTGAGCTGGTTAGTAATGTATCCTATAAATATACAATGCATTATTCACATGTATTTTTTCCAAGCTTCTAGTTTTCTAGAAGTGGAGTAATATGTTAAAAGAAATGGAGATTTTAAGGCTCATTATGAATATTTCAGGTTATTGTCCAGGAGATTATATCAACTTATATCTCTGTTATCAAGATTTAAGACTATCTCAACATACCTTCACCTAATTTTTTGTTAATTTTATCATTGAAAATGTTGTCTCTTTGGTCTTAGAGGAAACTTTTAGTCCAAAGTTCAAAATGAAGCAGTGGAGGCTCATCTGGAAAGGAAAAATGTTACTAATTCAAATGATGAGCATTTCTAACCCTCATATACGAGACAATTCATTTCCACATATCAAGAACAAAAAGTAGAGATCTGAAATGTCATAGCTTCAGAGTATATAACAAACAGATTTGGTGGGTGTCATACAGTTCCAGTGGAAAGTCATGCTTTATTTCTTATCTGTATTTGTAGCATCTTTTGCCAGGTGGAAATGAGCTAAAGCATTCAATTAAAATGCATTTTGGCAGTTTTTTTGTTATGCATGCTCCAAGTATTTACTTCTGACTATATTCTTATTTTTAAAACATTTTTATATTTATATCTATATACATGTTAATTTTGCAACCACAAGTAGACATAATGTTTGCATTTTTCACTTTTACAAGATGCATTGAAATAGTCAAACTTAGTGCATGATGAAGGAATACAGAGTGCAAATGGTATGTATGTGCGTATTTGCGATGGAGGCACAGGGAAAGATAAAGCAAAGAAAAAGATCTGGGATGCTCAGCACCACCTTCTGGAACCACATCCCATGATGAGAACCTGGATTTACTGTGTGGTCATTGCAGCCCCAGGAAGCTGATTGAAGCTGACAGAATCCTTGTATTCTTCCAAAGTTAGACAAGTGGTATTCTGAAATTAGAGCTTGGGAAAGTCAGTGGCCTGCAACCAAAACCCTCAGCCAGAGGTTGAAGAGACCCTGATTATACCATCTGTTGACTTTCAGCCCAAGTTCTTTCCCCTCCCAGCTGTTGCCTCGCTCTCTAGTGATCACAGTTCCTTTTTCTTGTGCCTCATCCAGGAGACACTAAGGGAATCTGTCAGTGATGAGCCAGAAAAGATGGGTATGACTCCAGGCTCATCTTCCCAGGTGTTCTTCCCAGGCACCTGCTGTATTCTGACACACTCCCTGCAACCTACTGTACTGCAAACTTGTGAGTTGTGCCCAAGGGTTAACATAGCCCTTCTGGTCATAATTCTCCTGCATTTCACTGATGGGAGCCTGGAGCTCAGAGGACCCATCTGTGGTCAGTCAGGCTCTCTTTCCTGATGTTGAACTCACTTGCCTATTCTTAGATTCTGGTTTTACTTGTCTCCTTCACTTTCCCCATGTTCACTGCTGTGACAGATGAGTGAGATCTCGGTACTGAAAGAATTACACAAGGATTCAGAAACATGAGCCTCAGGCAAGCTTGCAGACTCTGAACATAATCTGTGTTTTGAAGACAGTTTTGGTGGAAGATGTCAATCAGAGTATCACCCTTCCTGTGGTCCATGTTGGTTAAGTCATATCTGTTCCATCTTTCAGTTTTGCACATAGGCAAAATGGTTTCTGGTTTTCATCCTAGTAGTCAGCTGGATACCACAAATAAAATATGGCTCTACCAAGCAGCAAGGATTGGCATAGGCCTTGACTCCCACCCAGAAGGCTTATCTCTGGCAAAGTGGCTCCTCAAGTCAGCCCTAAATTCTTTCATTGGGAGAATATCTTGTAGATAAAAGTTTAACAGAAAACAAAGTGAGCACACTTTGTTCTGTTTGCAATGGCAGGTCAATGTGCCCTTATCTCAGAGTACCTCAGAGCAAGTTGTTACTTCACATCTCTCAGAGCCCTAGATTCTGGAATGAGCTTGTCCTAAAAATCTACCAGTCTCAACATCCTCCACCTTCCTGACCTTTTTCTCTGCCTCAGGATGGCTCAAGGATTCCTTGGCCATGGTGGCCTGCTCGGTGTACGCCTAGAGCGGGATCTTATGTATCCTTCTTGAATCATCCAAAGTACCCAGCATCCTCCTCAGGATACCCCCTCTTCCTTCCTTCCTGCTGTGGCCCTCACCTTGCCCACTTCCCACCAAGAGTGGCACATTAGTAGGAGAAACTGAGCAGATCCATCTGCAGAAAGATAGATCTAGATAATGTACTGCCATGGGAATATATTGCATGAAACTTAACCACTCACAAAATATTTTTAGTTCAGGTGTTAATAAAACCAGGGCACCATATTTGTTTAAGATACAATTATCTCACTTTTCATTCTCACCACAAACTCCTTATGATACCACATTGGGTAATGTGATAGGCGGAATGATACCTGCCCCCCGAACCCCAAAGATATCCTGTCCTAATCCTTGGAACCTGTTAATATACTATCTTCATGGCAAAGGGATTTAGCTGGTGTGATTAAGGATGGTGAAATGGGTATTATTTGGGTTTTCTAGGTGGCCCCAAGGTCATCACATGGATCTTAAAATGGGTAAAAGTTCCTGCTGTGGTCAGAGAGAGATGATGATGGGAGCAGGGTCAGGGGAACAGGGTCAAAGGTGAAACATTACAAACTTGGAACTCTAGAAATGGAAAAATAGACCTGAGCAAAAAGATAGATCTTTCCCTAGAGCCTCCAGAAAGAACATAGCCCTGTTGACATCTTAATTTGAAACCAGTGGGAGCCATGCCAGACTTCCAATCCACAGAAATGTAAGATCACACATTTGTATCTTTTTAAGCCACCCAGCCTGTGGTAGTTTTGTACAGCAGCCATAGAAATAGAATACAGGTAAGCTGGAACCAAGTGTCATCTTTCCGATCAGACTGGTCTACCACATGCTCTGTTTTACCAATATTTATGTGAAAGTTGTACTTCTGTTTGCTGCAGAGTTGTGTGTCTTCTAACTTATTTCCTTTTTGAATTCCAAAATTCATGGCATGCAGCCATCTTTCCTTTTGCCTTCAAACCCTGGCAGGTCAGTGGATTTTTTTAAATGGCCTATGTCCAATAAAGAGAGACCCTTTTTTTTTTCTCTCATTTGATTAGACAGCAGCAATGCAATACGGGTTGTATGAAAATTGGTTCTTTATCTTACTCTCTTCAGGAGTTAAAATTTTCTTTTATTTTGAAGAAACAAAGAAAAATAGGAATATAATTCCAGAATTATATATCCTGTTATTGGTTTACGTAACATTGCTGAAGAGATACATTAACTAATATTGAAAAACTCACTCTGCTACTCACCTTCCTGCATCATTTTTCTCCTTTCATCTGTTTTTGTTGCACAGAAGGCTGACTGGGATTTTAGAAATGCAACTGAGCCCCTCAAAATGAATTTAAAATGCACTAGTTAACTTGAAATTTAGGCACACCATTCGACGTGTATTGTCCCATATCAGAAAATCTGGCAGTTTTCTGAAGGCACTATTTATAATAGGTTGACAGGAAAACAGAAATGTAATGTGTACAGATTCCTTGCACGGCCTCTCCAGAAGGGAAAGCTGCACATAAATGGAAAGAAGTTAGCCTTCCATAGGATATTGGTCTTAAGAAGGTCTCTTGTTACTAAATGTGATTGGT
>VMDR010033161.1:0-11456 GCA_007922815.1 Macrotus californicus
TCTGTACTTCCATTTCATAATTTGTAAAGTAGATTTTTGTAAAGATTAAATTAATTAATATGTACAAATACAATTAATAATGTATAAACACACTTAGAGTAGCTATTGGCGTGAAATCATTAATATTTTTACATGGTAATTCTATGGTTAGTTTTAAGTATATTTTATTGATTATGCTATTACAGTTGCCACAATTTTTTCCCCTTTGCCCCCCACCCTTCCTTCCAGCAATCTTCCCTCCTTAGTGACCATAGGTCATGAGTATAAGTTCTTCGGTTTCTCCATTCCTAAACTATTCTTAACATCTGTCTATTTTGTACCTACCAATTATGCTTCTTAACTCCTGTATTTTTTCCCTTATTCTCCCTCTCCCTCTCCCAGCTGATAACCCTCCATGTGATCTCCATACTTATGATTCTATTCCTGTTCTGGTTGTTTGCTTAGCTTGTTGTTTTTTTTTTAGATTTAGTTGTTGACAGTTTTGAATTTGTTGCCTTTCTAGTGTTCATAGTTTTGATCTTCTTTTTCTTAAACAAGTCCCTTTAATATTTCACATAATAATGCCTTGGTGATAATGAACTCCCTTAGCTTTACCTTGTTTGGGAAGCACTTTATCTGCCCTTCTATTCTAAATCGGAGGTTTGCTGGATAGAGTAATCTAGGTTGTAGGTCCTTGATTTTCATGATTTTGAATACTTCTTGCCAGCTCCTTCTAGCCTGTAAAGTTGCTTTTGAGAAATCAGCTGATAGTCTTATGGGAACTCATTTGTAGGTAACTATTTGCTTTTCTCATGCTGTGTTTAAGATTCCCTCTTTATCTTTAATCTTTGGCATTTTAATTATGATGTATCTTGGTGTGGTCCTCTTTGGATCCAACTTGTTTGGACTCTCTGTGCTTCTTGGACTTGTATGTCTATTTCCTTCTCTAGATTGGGGACGTTTTCCTTCATTATTTTTTCAAATAAGTTTTCAATTTCTTGCTCTTCTTTTTCTTCTGGTATTATTATGATTTGGATGTTGGCACATGTGGAGCTGTCCCAGAGGCTTCTTATACTACCCTTATTTTTTTGAATTCTTGTTTCTTGTTTCTATTCTGGTTGAATGCTTATTTCTTCCTTATGTTCCAAATTGTTGATTTGAATCACAGCTTCCTTACCTTCACTGCTGTTTCCCTGTAAATTTTTCTTTATTTCACTCAGTGTAACCTTCATTTCTTCCTTTATGTTGTTGCTGTACTCAATGAGTTTTTTGAGCATCCTGATCACCTGTGTTTTGAACTCTGCATCTGAAAGGTTGGTTACCTCCGTTTTGGTTAGTTCTTTTTCTGGGATTTTGTTCTGTTCCTTCATTTGGGCCATATTTCTTTGTCTCCTCAATTTGACAGCCACCCTGTGATTTGTTTCTGTGCATTAGATAGAGCTGCTATGACTTCCCATCTTGGTAATGTGGCCTAATGTAGTATGTGTCCTGCAGGGTTCTGTAGCACAGCCTCCTGTATTACTCAAGCTGGGTACTTGAGGTATGCCCTTTGTGTGGGCTGAGTACACCTTCCTTTTGTAGTTGAGAATTGATTGCTCTTGGCAGATCAATGGGAAGGATTTACCCAGGCCAGTCAAATTCAAGGACTGGCTATGACCACTAACCACCAACTTCCACCCTCCTTGAAGGATCAGCTGTACACAGGTAGGGTGGTGGTGCTCCAACATGGTCTGTAGCTGTCCACTGGGTACACAGGCTCTGTGGTTTCCTGGGTGGTACAGGTCAATGTCAGTCCCCACCTGTGTTCTGCCTGGGGCCACCCTGCCTGAGCTATAAAGCAATCTGAGATGGCTGCTACTTGTGCTGGGCTTGGAGATTTCCAGGCTAAGCCAAGCTGTGAATCTAGGCTATCTGCTACTAGTGCCAGGTTGGCACCACTTAGCAAAAGGTATAGGGACTAGAGGCTCACTGAGGCTGCCTGTTGCTTGTTTGAGAGGACTTAAGAAGTTGTAAAGCAAAGACCAACCATTCATATGGAAAAGTCAGTGTTAACAGTTTGCATGGGCCTGTAACTTAGGTAAACCAAGTTTATTTCACTTAGAATAATGCCCTCAGGGCCCATCCATATTGTCGCAAATGGCAAAATTTTTTTCAGGAGGGAGCAGATTTTTGGCTCCTTCTAAAATCTGTCTGATTCAACCTCCACACCTCTACTCCAGCCTCTTCCATGCCCCCAAAGGTGACTCAGAGGACCTACAAGGTGTTCATCTCTGGCCCCCAGGCCTTCAGCAGCTGCTGGTACACTCAAATGTGCTTGGCATCCACATCAGCAACTTGGCCTTTTTCCAGATAAGTGGCTGCTACCATGTTGGCTTACGGGCCAACATGAATTTGGCAGAGGGTTATGGCTGGCTTGGGAGTATGGGGAGCCTCACAGCTGTGCAAATAAACCAGATCTGCTGAACCCCCTGAAGCTGGAGGGGGACCCCAACATCCAGGTCTTGTGCAACCCAGAGAAGGAGCAGATCAAGAGCCTTTACAATAAGTTTGTTTCCTTCATTGATAAGGTACAAAGCATAGAGCAGATTATGTAGACCAAGTGGACTTTTCTGCAGCAGCAGAAAAAAACTTGCAGTAATGTGAAAAACAAGTTCGAGAGCTACACCAGCAAACTTCAGCAGCATCTTGACACACTGGCCGAGGAGAAACTGGGGCTAAAGGCAGAATTTGGCAATGTGCAGGAGCGGGTAGAGGACTTGAAGAATAAGTACAAGGAATAAATCAACAAATGCACAGAGTTGGAATGAATTTGTCCTAATCAAGAAGAATGTGGAGGAAGCACACACGAACAAGGTAGAGCTGAAATCCCAACTGGAACAGCTGACCAATGAAGTCAACTTTTACAGGCAGCTGCACTAGGAGGAGATTCATGAGCTGCAGTCCCAGATTTTCATCATGTCCATAGTACTTTCCATGGACAATGGTTCCCTCTATCTGGATGGCATCATAGTGGAGGTCAAGCCCCACTAGAAGGAGATCCCCAACTGCAGCAGGGCAGAGGCTGAGGCCATGTACCAGATAAAGTATAAGGGGCTGCAGATGTTGGCTGGGAAGCATGGTAATGACCTGCATCACACAAAGACTGAGATTTCTAAGATGAACTAGAACATTGGCCAACTCCAGGCTGAGATGAAAGGGTTCAGTGGCCAGAGGGTTTCACTGGAAGCAACCATCACTGATACCAAGCAGCGTGGGGAGTTGGCCATCAAGGTTGTGCAGGTCCAGGTGGCTGAGCCAGAAGTTACTCTGAGAACTGCCTAGCAGGCCATAGCCTGGCAGCTGCGTGAATACCATGAGCTCATGATGGTCAAGCTGGACCAGGAAGTAGAGATTGCCACATATTGCAAGCTGCTGAAGGGCAAGGAGGACCAGCTAGAGTCTTGGATGGAGAACATGGGTATCCATACCAAGACTACGAACAGCTGCTGAGGTTGGCTGAGCCCCACTTATGAGAACCTCAGCTACAGCCTGGGCTCCCAGGCCAATTTGAGCTCTGGTGGGAGCTCTGGCTCCTCCAGCCATATCAGCACCAGCTCCTCAAAAATGGTGGTTGTGAAGAAGATTGAGACCTGTGATGGGAAGCTGATGCCTGAATCACACTGATGACCTGTGCAAGTGAATGACTACTGTGGTCCCTCCTGTCCTCCAAGCCTGTGGGAAAGGAACTGTGTAGGAGAGTGGAGGGCATAGGAGATCCACCTGAGGCTCAGTCCCAGACCTCAGCTTACCCTTGGAGTAGGAGAGTTTACTGCCTGGGGGACTGCCTCTTATCCACACTCCAACTAAAAGCCAAATCAATAGTCAGCCTGCTCTCCGCCTATGAATCTGTCTCTATTTTGCTTGTTAGTTCAGTTTGTTCATTAGATTCCACATATGAATGAAGTCATATGATATTTGTCTTTCTCTGGCTGGATTGTTTCACTTAGCATAATGTTCTCCAGAACAGCTCTGGGGGGGAGAGGGTTCCTTAGGGGATGGAGGGATGGAGCAAAAAAGAAAAAGAGCTCATGGACATAGACAACAGTGTGGTGAATGTCAGGGATGGGGGAGTGGAAGAGGGTACAAGGAAGATACATGGTAATAGAAAAAATATAATAAAAATAAATTAAAAAAAATAATAAAAGCCAAATCAACTGTTTTTTTGAAAAATAAAGTCTCAAATTTTTTCTTTCTTTTTAATTTTAATTTTATTGTTTTCTCATTTTTTATTGTTGTTTGAGTACAGTTGCCTCCATTTTTCCGCCACCTCTTTCCCTCACCCCGCCCACCCCCACCTCCCACCCTCCATCCTTCCTCCCTTTGGCTTTGGCCATGGGTGCTTTGTACATGTTCCTTTTACTTTCTTATGATTGAATAATATTCTATTCTGTGTGGGGGGGGCTGTATGTATATCACATATTCTTTATCCATTCAATTATCCATGGATACTCAGGTTGCTTTTATGTCTTGGCTACTATAAAGAATACTGCAATGAATATGAGGGCACAATAATTTTTAAAGATACTCAGCATATGTTATATTCTTTACAAAATTCACATCTTTATTTTAGCAAATGTTTAACTACTAAAGTTAGTGTGAGGAAGTATGCCATATGTCAAATACACACACACACACACACACACACATGTGATCACTATTATCTGTGGATGCCTAGCTAGAGAGCCAGTACACATTTCTGGAGCACCATTTTCCCTAGCAGGGTTTTCTAAGGCTTAGTCATAGCAACTGAATAAATAATAATAGTAAATACTTAGTCATCATTTCACTTTCAGAAATCAGAGTCTTTCACATTTCCCCATGCCTTTAAGAGGTCAAAGATATTAAGCAAGAAGAAAATTACACACAGAAAAATAATATAGATTAGTCCTAAAAAATTAGACCACAAAGCATAGAACATAAAGGATGGAATACATTCTCTGCATCTATAGAGCCCCTTCAGTCTATAGAAACAACTTGCAATCTTACGGACTTTGCTATGTATTTCTGCAAGTGGATTTTGTGTAACTGCAATTTGCAGAGGGGCTTTGTTACTGCTATTTTATTAACTGCAAGACCCTAAATGTAAAGCAATTTAGCTTCTTGCTGCTACTTCTGACAAATGGTATTTAAAAATAAGCTTGCTTTCCTCAGAAATTTTGGTTACCCTGAGACAAAAAACAAACAAAATACAACCCTCCCCCCCAAAATAACTTTGAAACATTAAAAGCACTCTAAAACTATAAAGTTAATATATATTAATACTCAGTATATATTAATATATTGATAAAGTATATATATATATATATATATATATATATGCTGTTGCTGTTGGAAGTCCTGAGAAGATTCTAGATGTTACTATTTTTTTATTATTCAGAATATTTGGGTGTACATAGTAGTTTCTTTCCAGCACATTCAAATGTGAGATCTGGGTAAATAACCTGTATCAGGTTTGTTAGATTTCTCTCTACCTGTTACATTCCTATTTTGTTTTCCCAAGTTTGGATTGAGTTCTCAGAGGGGCAAGAAGCAAGCCTTCTCATCAGGAAACCTCCACAAAAGCAGATATTTAATTGTGATAAATAAATGTGTGGCCCAAAGAACAAGCAAAAACTAGTAACTTATTTGCCTTAGAGTTTTTTACTGCTTCAAAAGCTAACCTGAGAAAATCTGCCTTAACAAATTAATGTAAACACATCAATGTAAACACATCTTATGAACTTTTTTAACTTAAAAAACACTAATATTGAATCAAAACATTATTTTTAGGACATAAAGGAATGCTAATATTGAGAAATCCCTATGCTACTTTGACAGTAACAAAATTATTATTAGCTGTGATGGTACATTTTGCTTTCGGTGTCCTCTTGTGGCACCTGGTAAGTCTTCAGGAAGTTCAGCTGAAAAATGAAAGCAGATGGCCCTAGAGGACAGACTTTGTTGTTTCTGCTGTTTCAGGGAACCCTGATGGAAGTCTGACAGTCAACCAACTTGCTGATGTCATGTTGATTTTGTTACCATAAAGTAATGGCTCAAGAAAACAAAACCCCAAAACTTTCATAGGAAGTACCCTCAGACACCCTAGAGTCTATAGGAGGGAACACCCCTAAGTCAGTGTTATTTTTAGATTGTTGGCAACTGTTATACTTAATAGACTGCATGAAAATTCCCAATGTTCCGTAAGTGTTTTCACTACTAGTGAAAGAGGCCTTAGCCAGCACTTTTTATTCAAAAGACATATGTCCATGTCCTATAGACACTAGGCACTGGTGGTAGAATGGAGACTACATAGGCACAATCCTTTTCCCATGAAACCCATGAAATAAGAAAGTAGTTCTTAAAGCATGGGGGTGCTGAACCAATGATTAGGAGCATCCCCTGAGAATTTTCTAGAAACTTCTTGGTCTTCACCCCAGACCTACTGAACCACAAACTACAGTGGATGGGCATACCAATCTGGTTTTAATACACTCCAGTTGATCTGATTCAGGTTCCACTGAAACAGAAAGTATTTATTGAACTAAAATTTCAGTATTGGGAATATAACAAGCAAGAAGGAACTTAGAAAAAGTAGAGTTAACTGGCAGACAACTCCTTATTGGTACTAGTTTTAAAGGCATGAGATCATTGGTAGGAATGATAGAACTAATATGCTAACGGTCAACCTTTCTTGCCATGATGTGCATTTTCTACCCTGTAAATAAAATCTGTGAATAGTTTGTATATGGTCCTTTAATACCGTATGACAGTTCTTTCTACTCCAAGTTCAAAGCACAGCTCCAGAATTATTGATGGTGTGATGTTGTTTTTACAAGGCAGAGATGAGGTTTTGAACATGTCCCAAGGCCTGGTGAGAAGTTTTCATGACAGCTCTCTTCCTGATTATGTGGGCCATGTGCAGAGGGCTCCCCTTGCCCTTATCACCAGTAAGAGCCCTGCTACACATCCTGTCATGTTCTGAAGCGGAGTCCCAGGCTATCTATGTTAAAAGACCGAGCCTTACCAACATAGTTTAAATAGTTTTAAAATGAATTATCTGATACGAGGTGATGGGAGCCCTTACCCTGACATCCAAACCACTGGATCTCAACCATGGCTCTACTAATAAAGATCACTCAGGCAGCTTCTTTAAAGTACCTACACCAGTACCTCAAACCCCAGAGATTCAACTGGTCTGAGAAGGAGCCATCCATCATTATTTTTAAAGAGATTTTCAGGTGAATCTCATGTGCATCCAGGTTTGAAAAGCACTGAGCCTTGCACTGCAACTGTGGTTCATGGGCCGGATGCATCATGTCACCAGGAAACTGGTTAGGACTGCAAAATCTCAGCACAGCCCTGCGGAACCAGAAGCAGCATTTTAATAAGACCTTCCCCTCCCTCCCAGGTGGTTAATGCATTAAGTGCATTAACGCAGGAAGCACTGGTCTAAAGGGTTTGTGAGGGATCTGCGCCCTTAATGTGAAACCATAGCACACACATGTAGCAAAATCAGAGTGTGAGCTGGGATGCCTCGGTTATCCCCAGGTTGTCCCCAAACTTAACACTTTTTGTGGTTTGTTAATGCCTAAGAAGAGTTCTCTGAGTATATGAAAATATTTATATCAGAAAATGTTTGTTTGGTTTAGGGACCATATAGTAATCTGGCCCCAAGGCCAGTTGAGGGTGATTCTAATAGCAAATTGGAAGGTTTCTTTATAAACTTCACATGAAATTTATAATTCAAGGAACACTATACCTGATGATATGTTCTATTGTATAAGGATCAATGTACCATCTAAGGCTGTTATTGATTTCACTTATTCTTACAGTCATGTTTATCTTTATAACTATTTAAATAAAGCATGAGTATGCCCGTTTTTGTATAAATAAGGAAACTGACTTCCAGAAGATTTAGTTAAAATGCCTGAAATCACACAACTAATAAAATGGCTAGGTGATATTTGAAACTAAGCCACTGAGACATCAAAAACCAAGCTCTCTTGATTATTTCAGTTTGATTACTTTAATTCTGAAAGAGTAAGTAAAATATCTTCTTTAAACATCTTCTAGAAGGCATAAATCATTCACTTTTCTTCATATGAACAAATCATAATTGATTGTAGCTTTTCAAAACTATTCTTCATCATCTGCCACAATGTCAAATATTCGGTACTTAGCCCCAACTTGCGCTTCATATAATCGAATTGCTTATTTTTGGAACAGTCACTTTTGAGTGACTATAGGCAAATTTGATGGGATTTGGCATGTTTTAGAATCCCTTGTCAGGCTTCAGAACATTGAAATTTTTAGGTGCCTGTATCTTTTTAGAAATTAAAAGTGTACTTTAGAGTATTCCTATTACTCTGGACTTGATGTATACGTGAAGAATGTGACAAAATTAAAGCAATAAAACCTGTCTTAAAAGGCACTTAGTCACTGTATTCTCTTTAGTGGAAAATGACCTTGGCTGCATCTTTCATGCACCTTTGCATTTGGCTTAGGATGCATAATTCATACAGCCATCAATTAGCAGACTGGAGAGCCTGCAACAAGAGGGAATATTTCATATAAATCATTGCTGGCTAAATTGCTGGGATAATTAATAAAGAATAAAATCTGTGGACATCAATTTGTAGGCAACACAGGTTCATCAAAAGCAAATCAGTTTCCAACATCTCTTGGAAAGAAATTGCACACAAAGAAAACACCAGATATCACTTAATCACCAATTCTTAGGAAGGACTTGATCAAGATAATATTATTTGTTGTTTTTATAAATGTGAACATAAGTGGCTCATTTATTTGGCTTAGGGCACTCAATCAACAATGCCATTCTGTGAATTAAAATGTATTAATCAAATAAGTATTCCTGCTTGTGAAGCATTTATAACCTGGCATGAAGGCTTCAAAATAAGATTTCTGATAGTTCATGTAGGTCCACAAGGTAGTTTGTAGACTTTTCAAAATGCAATTATCTCAGCATGCATTAGTGGAGCTTCAAATGTTATTTTCATTAATTATTCCCATGTGTGTCACATGTAATCTAGAGAACTTCAATGTGTTTTTTTCTCTTAGAAGTAAAGCACATGTGCCAGATAAAGCCATCCTTTTTTTTTTTATTCTTAAACGATATAGCATTCAAAAATAATTGGAAACTACATTAAGAACATGGAACACCATTTTTAATGAGTTCCAGAGAAGAGTCACATATGTGCTATTTTATTAACTGAGAGAAGACATAAAATGTGTTAGCCTTCATATATGGGTAAATATTTTAACAAGGCTGCAAACTGGAATCACCTGAAGAACATTTAAAACCCAACTGTACCTGAGTCCTATCTCCTAGACATACAAACTCAATTAGTCTAGTCTAAGGTTTAGCAACAGTATTTTTTTAACTCCAGAATTTAGTTGAATGTGCAGATGAGTTTGGGAACACATTTATCAGTAATGTTGTGTGGGATAGTGTGCCTCAGGCTTGATACATGCAAATCACCTTGGGATGGAGATGCTACAGATCTAAGAAGCTCACAGATAAAGCCAATTTTGCTGGTCCTCGGACCACCATTTGAGTAGCAAGGGTATGGGCCAGTGGTTCTCACACTTGGCCGCCCATTGGGATCAACTAGGGATTTTTTAAAAATCTGCTGCCTGAGACCCACCCCAAAGATTCTAAATTAATTTCTGTGAAAATCAGTCTGTGCACTTGTTTTTTGTTTGTTTGCTTGTTTTGAGCTCCCCTGATGACTCTAACATCTGCAAAGTTTGAGAATTACTGGTACTACAGAGCAGTGATACTCGAACTTGTTTAAACATCAGAATTTGCAGAAGAGTTTTAAAAATATACCAACATTTCCGTCCCAGAAAATGCTGATCAAATCAGAATTTCTAGATGGTGGGACTGTTACAGAACAGGACCCCTGGACCCACCCTTGTGCTCCGGGGGTCCCCCACCCGTACTAGGTTCACATTGCCCACGGCCAGGGAAAGACATCTCTCAATGCCAGAGATTGGTGAAAAGGAAAGGGATTATTTATTTAAAGAGTTATACAAACTTAACAGTAATGACTTAATGGTTTCATTGAGATTCCAATGTCCTTTAGAATACCCACAAATGCATAGTCCTTCCTTCCCCCTCTGCCCAGTCCAAGGTACCATATCTCAGAAAAAGAAATAGAAGTCCGTGGCTCAGGAAGCCCCTTGGTTCTGGCACCATCAGCTGTGTTGCCACCACAATCTCGTTAATCCAAATCCACGTGGCACCTTCTCCTGGCCCACCAGCAAGAGTTCTTTCACCCCTTTTCTTCCAAGCAAAGTCTCTCCTGCTGCCTAAGCCACATGGCAAAAAGGGAGCACCCTGAAACCTCCTGGTTCAGCCCTGCTAAAGCCACGTGGTTCTTCTCTGCTCAAGCCGCTGGTCCCAAAAAGACCTGGCATGGCTGCCATGCCTGGGTTTAAATCCCAGCGCCAATCTTCCTCTACACACCATTTCCAACTCCTCCCACAATTGGCCACACCCACCAGCATTCTCATATTTTTCCATAGTAAGTCTGGGCAGGCGTGGCCCTGTGGTGTAGAGCCAATCATCTCCAAGCTCTTAGGCAGGCTCCGTAACCAGGGCGAGTTACATCATGGGTTGAAGTCACTCCCATCCCCCTGGCTCAAAGCATGGCCACAGCTATTTAACATGTCCATGAAACCAGTTAAAGGTTATAAATATGTTAAACGACCATTCTAGAGGTTATCTGCAAAACTGTTGCTATTCAAAATAGCTCTCAATGACCGTGTTCCAATGTGTCCCATCCCCCAGCTCAGACTTGTGGGGGTGAGGACATCCTACGTATGTATATTTTTCTAATGTTTCCTGGACACAGAGTTCTAGACCCTACTACATACAAATCCCTACTGGGCCCCGCTCTTGGCTGCACCCTGTTACAGGACCAGATATGAAGATATTTAAAAAGTACTCCTTACAGTTTTTCTGAGCAGCTTAGTTTTAGAGTCCTACAGACGCACCTAGGAAGTAGGTTAGAAAAAGACCAGGACTTGAAGGAATTATAAGGCTAGTGTTTATTTCTCCTTGTGTCACTTCCTAGCATGTCCACAACAGCAATAAAAGTATAAAATATATATTAAAAAAACATGTGAAGAGAGTCTTACACAACCAAACAAGACATGAAAGGGGGTTATAACAAATAGAAAAACCTCACAACACTTCTGGATTGTGAATTTCCATGATTGATCAACTAATCTATAATTCCAAAGTCAAAAAAGGGTCAACTTTTAAAAAATAATGGAAATACATACCTATGCAACTATTAGAAATGAGCAAGATCAGATGAAATTTTTTTGAAAAAAAATATGGAGAATAATTTTTAAAATATCAAAATATACCATAGGCCATAATAATTAAAAAAGAATCTGCTGGGAAGAAGAACAAAAAATTAAACAATCTA
>VMDR010033162.1:0-11451 GCA_007922815.1 Macrotus californicus
TTCCCTCTTAGCTATGGGGATATGTTCCAAGACTGCCCGGTAAGTGCCTAAAACTGCAGATAGTACCCAACCCTATATATGATGAGGTCTGTTCAGGAGTATCCAGCCATGTAATATGAAGAATAGAGACATGTATTGAAGAAGATACAAGATGCAAGAAACATTGTACATAGAACAATGATGCCTTAGTCGCCTTCAAAGTAGGTACCTTGGGACCCCACACAGTTCTCCTAGTGTCTCTTCTACTGTTCAAAACACTCTGCAAAATCCTTTGTTGGAATAGCCATCAGTTGCCCCATCATATTTTCCTGAATCTCATTGACAGTCTGAAATCTCTTCCCATTCAAAGTTGATTTTAGTTTTGGGAAAAGCCAGAAGTCGCAGGGCACCAAATCTGGGCTGTAGGGAGACTGAGTCATGTAGGAGATTTGATGTTTCACCAAAAATCTCTGCACAAGGCAAGATGCATGAACGAGTACATTGTGGTGATGAAGCTGCCAATCACCAGTTGCCCATAGCTGCATCTGTTTTCATCATATTGCATCTCAACTAACGAAGAACATTGTGGTAGTACTTATTAATTGTTTGGCCTGGAGGGGCATACTCATGAGGGACAACACCTTTCCAATTAAAAAACACAATTCACATGGTCTTGCTCTTGCTGAGACTTTGCCTCACCTTCTTTGGGCATGGCGAACCAGGCGACTTCCATTGGGACAACTGGGCCTTCATTTCCAGATCATAACCATAGACCTACAATTCATCTCCAGTTATGACCTCGAGGAAACCTGGTTCATTGGTAATAGTTTGAATCAAGTCATTAGCAACTGCAACTTGGTGTTCCTTCTCTTCTGGTAGCAGAAACCACAGAATGAATTTTGCCATGACATGTTTCATGTCAAGATCCTGAGTCAAAATGTCAGACACAGTAGTTTTTGGAATCTCCAGATCAGCTTCTAGTTGTCACACTGTCAGTTGCCAATCTGTGTTTATTGCAGCCTATACGCATTCAACATTCTCAGGCGTTCTGCTTGCTGCAGGCCTTCCAGAACGTGGAACACTTTCGGCGGATTCTTGATCATCTTTGAAGCATTTGTGCCACACTTTTATTTGTGCTGCACTCATTGCATTGTCTCTGAAAGCCTTCTGAATCATCTGAATAGTTTCAATGGGGGGATGTTGAAGCTTAATGCAAAATCTGATTCAGATTCATTGCTCTACTCGCTCAGTCATTTTGAATGCGATGGCCACACAGTACACATGCTCACTCAATAGCGTCTACCACCCCCACTGACTAGTACAGTGAAGTTGTCATTGTTCACACATGCACATTCCAGCCCACACTCCTTGGCTGCCACGTCACATCAATGTCACACAATCCATTCTCATTGTATCTACAATGGCTGGACTTTTTCTGGACAGACCTTGTTGTATACTATGCTTTTTTCTACACATACATATCTTTGAGAAAGCATAACTTATAAATTAGGCACAGTAAGAGATTAACCACATAACTAAATGAAACAGAACAATATACTGTAATAAAAGTTATGTGGATGTGATCTGTCTCTTTCAGCTAACCGACCTGGTAACTGAAAGAACTACTAAGTGACTATGGCAGGTAGGGTATATAGCATAGATACCCCAGACAAAGGGATGATTCATGTTCCAGACGGGACAGCGTGGGAAGGCCCAAGATATCATCACACTGCTCAAAATGGTGTGCAGTTTAACACATGATTTGTTTATTTCTGGAATTTTGCATTTAATATTTTAGGATCCTATTGGTCATTGAAACTGGGGAAAATGAAACCATGAATAAGGAGGGATGACTGTATATCTATTTTATCGTATACTGGAAAAGTAACGCAGTAAAGCTCATATTCTTGGAGGAATGAAGTGCTAGCAGAATGCTTCACTGTCTTGGAGAAGATTTTTGCTGCGCTGTGTTCTGTGGGAGACCAGGAGCATGACTCCAGTCACACAGACCAGATTCAGTATCCCAGCTCCATCACTCGCCAACAGCTTGACCTTGGGTATTTTTCTTCTTAAATCCTTGTTGTTCCTACCGTAAAACAGAGATTATAATATGCCTGTTTTACAATGTCATATAGTATGTAAACATATCAGTGCCTACCTTATAATACGCTCTCAACAACTATTCATCTCCTTTTGCTCTTCTTCAGCTATTACTTGCAGAGCCACCCCCCTAACCTCTTCCCTATTACCTCGGTATCACCTAATGGACCCTAAGGCTCCAAATTAGGACCCCAGATAAGTAACTAAAACTAAAAAAATAAAGTCAGCTAGGACAGTTCTTCAGATCATTCCCAGAATGCAGTAAGCACATTGGATAGACTGGTCTAGAGCAGTAGCATTGCTCACATTCTGTGACGTCCTTAAGGATCGTCAGAACTAGTGGTGATGACTATGGGTTCTCTCAATGGGGCTCCATGCAGTTTGAATGCAGATTTAATTCTGCCCCTTCATTACCTGAATCCCCCCAAATACAATGATATTTCTAAGGATTTTTTTTTAAAAAGAGTATTATAGTTTTGTAGTTTTCCTTATTAAAGAGAGTACTACATATGTAAATATATTTTATAAACTGTCCAAAATTAAGTTAATAATTTCTTACTCCTACTGGGGAAAAAAATCTGAAGCTTCAGTCTTTAGGTGTATTGGGAGAGTTTTTATTTTAAACTTTGTTTTTGCTGGAGAGCAGATGACAGCCAGTGATGGAGTGTTAGGGGTGGAGGGAGTGAGCAAAAAGGAAAAAGGACTCGTGGATGTGGACAACAGTGTGGCGGTTGCTGGGGGAGGGGCATAAAAGGAGACTAAATGGTAATGGAAAAAAAATACAATAAACATTAAATTTTAAAAAAGAAAGAATACAGTAAAATTTGTTTTAGTAATTATTAAAAATTTTTTTAAAGTCTTGATTCTCAGGCAGGTTTGAAATGTTTTAGGCCATTTTAGTAGTAGTCTTGTTCTTCACTAACATCTACTTTTTAGGTTACAAACATCTTTGTAAGGGGTTGGCCTAAAGCAGGACCCTAGAGAACCTAGAGAGATGTTCCTATAATTAACTGAAATATTTTTACTTTTGTGTTAGCATCATTTTTACATTGTAAGGTTTTATTATTTCAGCTGTACTGTGGATTTACATGGGCATCTGTGGGCTGGCCTGGGAATTGGATAATCTTTTGAATATTATTTCAGCCCTGGCCAGGTGGCTCAGTTGGTTGGAGCATTGTCCTGTTCACCAAAAGATTGTGGGTTCAGCCCCCAGTTGGGGCACGTATGGGAGGCAACTGATTGATATTTCTTTGTCACATCGATATTTGTCTCTCTCCCCTCCTCTCTCTGAAATCAATAAACATATCCTCAGTTGAGGATTAAATATATATAAATAGAAATATATATAAAAATATAAATATAAATACATTTATATATAAATATATATATATAATTTCAGAAACTAGGTACAGAGTTACCGAAGATTGACCCAGGTATCAGCTTTTGCCTAGGAAGTCCTTTGTGAGTGGATGCTGTCCCCAGGTTGTCAGGACCAGTGTGCTCTATTTCTCTGCTAGAACAACTAAGGATCTGAGACGAAGATGAGATTGAAAGACAGAATAAAGTTTCTCTTTTCTCTCTCAAAACATTACTACTATCACTTGGTTGGTAGTACCTTTGGTGGGATTGTTCAAGTGGTCTAACCCTCCACCCTCCTGCCCTTTTTCCTATAGAAAGGAAAACATTTGAAAATGGACTAGAGAACTTTATCATCTGAAAAGAAAAAGAAAATATTAGGGAAGAACATTTACATCATTGTTGTAACTTTTACGATGTGTTCTCATTTTATAACTGGGTCAGCTCTTATCAAAATGATCTCCAGGATAAATTTATGTTGTTGCATCATTTATTTCCCCAAGTCAAATAGAAATTTTTGTTATTCTGATTTTTATTGCGGTATTTATATTTAAATAATTTCACCTTACTAGCAATTTTCTTCTTGCCACAAGAGTGAAATGTTGCATGATTTTATGAACCGTCCACTGTGCAGAGCCCAAACTATGGCTTAAACTGAAGCAAAAACACTTTGTGTTCTATTTTAGATTCATACTGTGTATAAAAGGTGCCTCACATGGAAGAATTTTTATAAGTATAATACAATTGTAGGGAGCCATTTGACTCATAGAATTGCTCAGTGGATGTTGATTGAACACTGTTTTGGTATTATGGAGGGGACTGGATGTGGAGAGGGAGTCCAGAAATACATAAAGAAAGTCTTTTCTGTCAGGGAGCTTACATTGAAGTTGCAGAGATAGTTATTTATAAAAATAATCACTCTAGAATTCTTAGAGCTTGAAAACCCATTCAAACCCTGGAATTTAGTTGAATACAAAAATCTTAGGGGCTTGGTAATTTGCCTGACAAATTTGTCCGTGGGTCTGAAGCAAGGTTAGCTGCGTCTTTTATGCCGGTGGTCGCATGATTGCATGTCTGGGATTCCAACCAAAGTGCAAGTACTGGTCTGTTTGCTATTCGTGTAGGACTGTGCCTACCTGGGGCTGGAGCACTAGGAAGTCAGGGACAGGTGGCAGAAATTAGATATGAGATAGATGCCACAGATACAATGCCAGAGTCAGACACAAGGACACTATTTTGAGATCTAGTAATTATGAGTCAGGTGGGCATAAGGGTCAAAACCCACTGTTCAGTCAGAAATTAAGAGCAGATAGGAGGGAAAGAGGCGATGCCTGGCCCAGCTCGACTTCCTTTAAGAATGTGCTGTCACTTGTGGAACATTCCACACACTGTATGAATGAGCTGCCTGGATATAGCCCACTTTTAAATTATTTAATCTACATTTTGCCCCGTTTCTCCTGCTTCATATTTCTCTATTTGTTCCTTAGTTGCACCTTTTTCTTTCTCTTAGGAGTATAATTCTGCCTGGCTACTACTTCAGCTCCAGCAGACTGTAGCTCTGCCTCCCTTGGCAATGATTTTCCTCCCTGACTCCCCAGGCCCAGGGGCCACCCCTGCTGATGTTATTTTCACCTGGCTCACTTTGACCTTGCTAGCTGACCTGAGATAACTGGGACACTCTGCCTTGGCTTTGGAGAAGAGTACAGTAACTCTATGGTATTTAACGTGGCTGTACAGCGCTGGAGATGGAAACTGCTATCCTAGAGGCTGGCTGCGGCAAACTGCTTGAGCCAGCTGAGAAGCCAAAAATGGAATGCATCTGTGGGCCCTTTCTTTTCAACACTTGCATCTCAGCCTGTCTGCACTTGTGCTTCCAGCATCCTGTGGAGTGAAGTCTTTTCTCATTCATAGCACCGCAGTGTAACTGATGTCCAGGAAAAGGCAGATTACTGTGTCTGCTCAAATATTAGATATGCCTTTATTTCCCAGTAATTTCTCAGAAAGAAGAAATTGCCTTTATTTGAGTCTTTGAGTTACTCTCAGATTATTGGGCATTATTTGGAATATAAAATATTATTTGGAGAAGACATATTAGCCTAAAATTACCCAGTCAGTGCCACTTTGGAATATTTTTCCCTTCATAAGGTTGACAAAAAAGAAACAAAAATAATTTAACAGAGATTTAGTAATTCTGGTGGCATAACCTGTAAACACTGGATGTATTAGTAAACAAAGTGAAAGAACAATTTAATGTACCTTTGTGGATATTAGATTCTAGGTTTTGTTTTATTTTCTACTTGTAAACTGGACTGGATCCTAAATTCTTCTGGTCTCCTCCAGTATCTGCCTGTGATTCTCAAAACATGTTTCTAATTTTTCTACCCTTCTTTGACTAGAAACCATTGAGAACTAAAATTTGCCTTTTTCCAAAGCCATGCACGCTAAAGATGGACAACTTGCTATAAAATTCAGAAAATCACCACAACAGTTCATGCCTAAGCAATCTCAGGAAATGGTGCTGGAAAGCCACAGAGAGTTTACCTGAGAACATCACCACAGCTACTGCAAACTACACATGCTTTCAGCCTTACAACTAGAAATCTTGACTGACCACCTTACAGACTCAGAAGCTGGGTTGTAATTTGCTGTGATTATTAACCTTTGTTTTCATAGACATATCTCTCATTAAATACCTGATATTATGGAATTTAATCTGTGTGGTCAGCCTTTGGGCCAGCTCTACTGCTCAAGTCTTCAACAGATCACCCTAGAGACCTTGGCACATGGGTCCCTCGGTCGGTAGGACTGCCTTAGGTTACTTGCTGGCCACGCAAGGACGAGTCTGTGCAGCGGCTAGCAGTGTGCTGTGCTATGGTGCCATTGACCAATGGCGGCCGCGCCTGGCAGGCCCTAGATTTCTCTTAGCTGAACAAGGTGGAATACGTGCCATTATCAGTTCCTCATGTTGTACATGGATAAACAATACAGAACAAGTAGAAGTCATTGTCTTTGAGATATACAGCCAAGCCAAATGGTTGCACTTGTGAGGGAAAGCCCATTCCAACTCCCAGGACATCTGCAGTACAATAGAAAGGGCTCTTGCTGTCCCCACTAGGTTCCTCCCCCTCTTAGGATCTCTTGCCACTATCCTTTCACTGCTCATCTTTGGGCCTTGCCTCCTCAGCTGCCTAGTTTCTTGTCTGTAAAAGACTTGAGGCACACTACAGATGATAGTAACCCAGGGATATGAACGGTTGGAGTTACAGCCAGGAGATATTAGGCCTACTTGAAGCTAGTTAGGGAAAGGTTTCACTTCTGTAACAGAGCCCCTGACAATAACCACTCTCGGCTTGAAAAAGTTGCAGAAGAGACCTGCAACCCACAGTACCCTTCAAGAGTGAGGAGAAAGAACAGAAAAGGGTGAATTTGTTACCTGACAATAAGCCTACATGACCTGACTAAATCCCCTACCTTGCCCTAACTCTGTTCATCTAACAAACAAGATGGCCTAGTTGGTATGTCTGTCCCCAGAGGGAAGAGTTTAAATGGGCTGAGAGCAATATCGCCAAACTGAACTCCAGGCGACTCAACCCTCATTATTTCCGCAGGGCATCTCTGAACTACCTCAGTAGCTCCACTTGTGGACGGATCCTTTGAGTTTGGAGCCTGAGAGGGAGTCGAGAAGGTTTTATGTGAAGTGGGGTTACCACGAGGCTAATAAAATTTTAGCTCAGGGCTCCACACTTGCTGGTCGCAGTCAGGAAGCATTTCTGTGTAAGCCTTTCAGTTCAAGTGATCTCAGAGAAAGGAATTTGAATCTCTAAGTCTCCAACATTTTATGGTGATTTCTTTTCACATTCCAAATAAATATTTACTTTTATGCCTTATTTTGCATTTCTAATTTTGTATTCTTATTCTTAGAGAAGACTTCACAAGTTGCATATGCTTTGGGCCACACAAAATCTGGATCTGCCACTGGATTTTTCCAAATGAGCCACTTGGGTGTTTTGCTAGTACATGTTTCCCTACATTAAGTAACACAATTTATACAAGTGAACAAACACTACATAGAATCACAGGGGTGTCCAATCTTTTGGCATCTCTGGGTCACACTGGAAGAAGAAGAGTTGTCTTGGATCACACATTAAATATACAAACACTGATCTCATAATGTTTTAAGTAAATTTATGATTTTGTGTTGGGCTGCATTCATAGCCATGTGGGCTGCATGTGGCCCGCAGGCCACGGGTTGGACACCCCTGAGGGAATCCCAAATAATTCTAAAATCAGTGCTTTGATGACTCTTTTTTAAGAGAACCGAAACTTCCTGGCAGCCAATGTATTTCAATGTTAGTATTAACAAATGCTGTAAAACTGGACCTCAGATACCGATGTCAGTTCAGTTCAGTGCAAGTCAGCAAGCCTTTGTGGAATGCCTGCCGTGTGTGAGGAGATTTAGGGCCAGGTTCTTTCTTTCAAATAGCTTAAATTCAGTTTAAGAGTCATTTGAAATTAATTGCCTTAACAGTGAAGTATTTTTAGCTCCTAGGACCTTAATAACAGTTGTCTTTTAAGAAATTGGAGCCATGATAAATGTGATTAAATACCAAGAAACAACAATGATAAATTGTCGGTACCAGTCATTTGATGTTCTCTGAAACAGAGACTTGTCAGCCTGCCAGGGGGCTAGTAGTTTCCATGCAGAGGATATAAAATGAAAAGTATTCTTTATCTTTTTTTGTAGATCATTTCATAGATTATAGTCATGGGTAACTTTGAGGTAACTATTTTTCAAACCAAGAAACCCTATTTTGAAAATGAACTATTTTATGTTCATCATTCTCTTAAAATGTGTCACTAAATAAGTGCTTGTGTTTGAGAAATATCATAGAATTCCTAAAAGACAAGTCACTGTATAATGTGAGATACTGTAAATGTCCCGAGGAAACACAAAGGCCGAGGAGGAGAGAGATTAGTGTTGGGGGCACTGTTTGGGAAAGGCCACACTGTCTTCCTGGCTGTACCTTGAGTGTGTCAAGCATATCCCCATCGTAGGGGCTTCATGATTGCCGTCGCCTCTGCCTGGAATGATTTCATTCAGACAACTGCCTCCATTATTTTCTCACTTCACTCAGCGCCCTGACCGCCCCACCTAAAGGATCACCTTCCGCCATTCTGTTTTCCCCTGCTCTTCAGGTGTTCTTCTCCATCTCACTGTGGGAGATCGGTGAAGGATGCTCAAAGAAATGCTTTGATAAATCCTTTGCTGTCTGAACTCTTACTACTTGTATTTTGAAATTCTGGAATCGAAAAGGCTAAAATATTTCTTGCTATTTGATCTGGATATCCGAATCAGGAACCAGATCATTTTGTATAGTAAGAGACACTTGTCTTCTTCATAGCATCTGAATTGTTTGTCTTTCTGTCTGTCTGTCTGCCTCCCTCACTAAAATGTTAGTTTCATGGTGGCTGGAACTTGTTTTGTTCACTGCTCTATCCCCATCACCCGGACAGTGCCTGGCCCCTAATTGAGTCTCAATAAATGTGTATTGAGTAAATGTGTTACTACATGAATGAATCTGTTTGACCCAATATCATCTAAACTTTAATTTTAAAAAATATATGACTATGTGGAAAAGGCTTATTTCACATTATTGTTTTAAGAAGCAAGATAACAGATTACATACACATATTAAAAAAATTCTTAAACCTTTGCATGTGTTCACTTATTCATTCATTCCTTGAAAGAATAGTTATTAAGCATCTACAGTGTGTCTGTTCTGTGCTGGGCATTCTAATTCAGCTGCCATTTCATGAAAAGACAGATCATGAAACAACAGTAAATGAACATGACCCTTTCCCTCTTCACTGCTTTCTGACATTGTTGGTGTTCGTTCAGTTTCTGACATTTGCTAGCCTTTTCCCTTTGTGCAGGTTATTTGATAATGTGCTTAATATGTGTCTCCCTCTATATTAAAAATTATGTGAGGCTAGGGACCATGATACCATTTAATTATCAATACCTAGCTCAATGCCTAATATATGGTAGGTACTCAATAAACATTTGTTGAGTGAGTGGATGAATGAATGTATGAACAGGAGAAGTACATAGTAGGAACACCATATCTAATCTAATAGAAGTTCGGGGAAGTAAATTTCAAGCTGGGACCTGAAGAATGAGGAGGCATTAGCAAGTGAAGAAGACTAAGCAGAGTTCTCTGGAGCTTAAGCTCTGACTTTGTCCTAAAAGCAATAGAAGCGTTTTAAACAAAAAGTGACACTGTGAGACTTGCATTTTAGATAGACCATTTTTCATTAGTGTCAGGAACAGGCTAGACAGGCAGTGCTGGAGCAGAGTTGGTTCCGAGGCTTTAGAGATAGATGGTTGTGGCCTCTGTTGGGTTCTTGTCAGGAGGGAAGAGAGAAGTAGATACATTGGAGAGATTTTTAGGAGGCAAATATAAGTGACTTGGGATAGTGAGGGAAAGGAAGGAATTAAAAATGATTCCAAGCTTCTCCCTTTGGCAACTGAGAGGATCCTAGGGTCCGCCACTCACTGAGACTGGGGACTTGGAGAAACTATCTGAGAAGAAAGGAGCCTGGGGTACCCTTGAGACCTATCTAAGTTGAGGCTGAGCTTTAAAGGCTTAGTTATATAGCTGAATTTTCTAGACATAGATACTTAGAAAAATGTCTGGAAAGAAACAATAAAAATATTGTAGTATTGGAACTCATATCTCTAAAATTTTCTTACTGTTAACTTTAGGTTTTCATTATTTTTGTGTTTTATAAAGGAAAAATAATAAACTTTTAAAACTTCTATTAGTATCTGCCACAGGAAATGCTGAGGCTTTTGTCCAAAGGACAAGAAACTAAGGCTTTCTTGGGTAGAATGTGGGCTGTTCCCAATGAAAATAAATGGTCAGTCCTGAATGGAAGCTCGTTGTGAAATGGGTTCACCGTTTGCATGTGTGTGTAGTGGGGAGGAGAGCGCCACTTGGAAATTTAACCTTCTCATGCAGAGTTCTGCTAGAGTCAGGGACTGTCTCTTATTCTTTCATTTATTTATTTACCTTTCACAGATCTATCCTCAGCACAGCCCCTGGCTTTTGGTAATAGCTCAAATGAAAGCTGTTATTTCAGATTTGTTATTAATGCATTTACTTTTACTACAGTTGTTATACAATGATGTTATTTGTGTCATCTTGATTTTTAGGTGGATTGGGGTCAACTGGACTATTTAGTTGTTGACATGCCACCAGGTACTGGAGATGTGCAATTATCGGTCTCACAGAATATTCCCATTTCAGGTAAATCTTCCAGTTTGAAGTGATTTGTGTTGTCTTTGATGGTGTGTTGTTGCCTTACAGAAAAACAAACTTCATGATGGGCAGACATTGTTATATCTTAATAAACAAAATCATTTATAAATTTTCCTTTAGAGATCAGATTCATAAATTAAATTTTTTAAACTATGATCAGAATGGTTGTTTTCAAAAACACAAAGTCACTGGAGGTGTGATGTGAACCTGTGTTCTGGAAAAGCGTAGTGTTTAGGAAGAGCATGGCCGTTGGGCTCCACAGTTGTCCAGCACTTAGAGCACGCTGCCTGATGCATGCTGGGCGCTGAGTGCATGCTCCTGAGTAAGAGTAAATATTAGGAAAACTTGTTTTTTTGGTAAATTTAACTATGGAAAAACTTTATATTCTGCTAACTAATGTTAAAGTCATGAGAGCAATAAACATATTAGCTTACTTTGAATACACAGTACTTCATTATAGAAGGGGATATCTTTTTTACGATATGGAATTTCATAGTCAGTTTTCATGTTAACTCTGTTTTTAAGTGAATCTTACCTAGATTCCACTGAGGAAATATTTGTGAATCTCTCTTATATATGAGGACTTTTAAAAAGATAATGGAATATTTAAATGTCTTTGCAAATTAGTTATTTATTGGTAATAAATAACCAGGTGATATCACTGACATGTAATCATCAAAAGGTTTAGAATCTA